>OU015495.1:207767900-207912959 GCA_907164885.2 Dolomedes plantarius
GAAATTTTACATCTTGAGGCATTTTGGGCTTTAAAAAAATGCAAGTAATATTTTTAATTTAAATTATTTGGGGAAAAATCTGGTGTAGTATTCTTTAAAAGCTCATAAATAAATTTGGTGGACGAAATTTATAAAATGAATCCTGTTGCAGGTGCAGAAAAGTGCAGTCTATCTGGAAAACTATTTTATTTTCATTATAAGCATTTATGTAGCTGTAAATAGCAGAATAAATTTCTTCACAGGTTAACACTGAGGTGAGGGTATCCAGTAGATTTATTACACAACAGCTTTAACATAAAACCAAAAGCTATCTAATTTTATATTTTTATGTCTCGCCAGTTTTTATTTTAATAAAATATGTTCAACTTTTCAATACATTTAAGCGTGTATCAAACATGGTTTTTTAGTATAAGTTTACATACTGTTTCACATATTCAAGGATGTAATTTAGCTAATATGTTTATTATAAAAGAAATTAAGAGTGTAATGACGAAAAAAATTGAAATTAAATAATGGTTTTATCAATCTCCCAAATGGCACTTTTATTCGTTAAAGTGAAGACGCTGAATATATGATATATGCCATAATTGAATAAGCTGTGTTCCATTTCCAATATTTTTAATGATTAAAAATAATTTCTTCTTTCTTTTTTAACCTAAAGTTGAACAATCTTAAGAATAACTGATTAAATTCTTTTGAGGTTGTAACACAATTAATTTTTTCCTTTAAATGTGACTTTTCAACAGTTGGATAGTTTTGTAATTTAAATTTCATGATTCGAAGAGTATTAATCAAACATTAATATTTTTATAAAACTAAACGTACAGCGAATTCTTTAAAGTTTGTCAGTTTCATCATCGAAATTTAATTACATTTCGTTACTTTAAACGCTCTATAAAAATATTTGACTTCTGCGAAGAGAAAATTGAATTGTCAATATCTTATGAATATTCACGATGAATTGTATTCATGTCTTTATTAAATCGAAATCTGAATACTTGTCTTAGAATATTTGCTTTTTAAGACGTCGACAGAGCTTAATTGATAAAGTAAATGTTATGGTAAGTAAAAAAAAAGGAAACTTTTTTGGACAGTTAAAGTTTTTTTTTTTCAGAACATTATTTCCTTAAAAAATGGTCATGGTGTACAGTTTTCTTAAATCGAGTATCGCATTTTTTTCTAGAATGGTAAAAATATAAAATTTAATGTGTTACAAAAACACAAAAAAAATTCATCTTGAAAGCACGTAAAGTGGTTACAAAAAACTTATTGAAATTTCATAATGTTTTATGAAAATATTTGATTGAAAATCTAGTTTTAAAAACTATATAGAGGTTGCATTAGGGGCTCTGTCTAGCCACAAAAAAGTCTACTCACAAAAAAAATTAAAATTCTGAACCCTCCTTTTAGAAAAGATAAAAGGGATTTCGATTTTTGACGCAAAATTCCTCCGTAATAGTTTGGGATGGATATCATCAAGGGGCAGAATCAATCTATAACTCCTATTTGATTATTAGAGACAGGAGCCGGTTCGGTTCTGCTTGATCATTATTTCGTGGTTATCATAATTAGATGGGATTGAAAATTGCTCAACAAGGAGGAAAAACCTGTGCAAGACTTTTATGTGAAAAAGAAGGAAACAAGTATATTGAATTTATTAAAACATCATTCCAGAAAAATTATATCAAAAGTAGTTAATTTTTTCTGTTATATCTTCATTTTTGCAATGAATATATTCCTTAAAAAATTTCAAAACGACATATTGATGAATAGGTCAGTTTTTCCCAATTTTTTCCGCTATTGAAAGTTTTCACTAGTTTAGAATTTCCTTAAATGAATTTATTATCATAGTGAAGTGAGGATTTCTGATACGGTATTATTTACCTCGACTTTTGAGTATTGCATTATTTTTGGTAGAAAAATTAATACTTTGACGAATTAACAGAGTATTAGTTTATACATATGTCTCTAGATATTTTACTGTATTTTTCGTTTTTATTATTCTTTAAATAACATAAATACAGCCTGTTAATTCTGAGGAATTGCTTAGCTTTAATTAATTTTTGACTTACACATTGCAAGTGTCCACTAACATTTAAAGTTTATATTTTATTTACCCTATTCTCTATTCCCTCGAACACGTGTTTTTAAAGCTTCAGAGAACGACAAACGAATATTGATTGTAACCATAATATTTGTTGTTAAGTAATCACTGTTGAAACCGAATTAACTTACCTTCAGTGTTAAAGTATTGAAACTAAACTTCTAACTTACCTTCAGTGGATCAAAGCATATGCACGCTGAAGAGGTGTGGCTTCATGACTTCACTTAGAGTAGTATGTAGTTTTCAAAGCGCTGTTCTGCCCCCTACACTGGAAATTTTTTGAATGTTTGAGAATAATTCTGTATTTTTATTAAGATATTGGAGGTGCTATAATTTTAAATAGTTCAAATATCTCTCAAGGAAGAAAAAACATCTATTATTTTCAAATTACTTGTGTTATTAAATTTTTATTCCTTAAAGCGGCGGTTGGTTCCAAGAAGAAATTTTAGAATCTTTAAAAGGAAGGGTTAGATTTAGTTCCATATCATAAAAATTCAAAGCGAGTTATATGATTTGGCTTGGGATATATTATATACTTCAGTCAATGTAAAGATAATGTATGAAATAATTTTTAAAAATCCATTTATAGAAATATTGATTTCTCCACCATTAAAAAAAAATATTTATTTTAGTTTTAAAATAATTTACTCTCATTTTGATATTTCTAACACAATCATAAACATGCATATCGTTGTAGAACTTTACTGCATGAATATTTATCTTTTTTAGGTTATGCCATGTCTAGTAGGAAAAATAATATTGTATATAACATTAAATCAGAAAATATTTGTGTGGAAGTTATTTTTTAACCCAAAACATTTTTTTTCCTGGGAATGAAAAATGTATCCATTATCTATCCTTGATACAATCATGAGAAACCTAATCAATATACTTCGAATACAGTTTCCTTCATTTATTACCGTGATATATGGCTTGCCTTACTGTTGAAATCATGAGTGTTTCATTTATATTATGCGGATGATAGTAATTTTTAAATACCTTAGACGTTGATTAAATTGCTTTGTTTTAAAGTTTAATAAATTACATTAACGTTGTTGTTTTCAATACTATTAAAGAAATATCCTTTAAAATAAATTTTTGCTGAAGATGATTTCATATTTCATGATAAAAAAATTTGATAGAAAAGCAACTTCTGAGGGTGTACCGACATCCGTAAAACCTTCATTTTATCTTTACATCTTAATATCTTTACATCTTTAGAAACATTTTTACATCTTTAGAATCATCTTTACATCTTTATTATCTTTAAATTTTTATTATCTTTACATCTTTAGAAAGGGTAAGCCTTTTTAGTTTGGTTCTGATCATGAATTAAAATTTGACTTTTTTAAAAATTCATCAAGAATATTTCATCTCTTCCTTGCAACAAGACCTAGATTTATGAAGTACGTTTTTTATTTTCAGTTTGAAATGCTCCAAAACATGATGATTGGGACCAACGTAAGAAGAAAAAAAATCAGTACTTTTAGTGCAAACAGATTTTATACTTGAAAACATTTTTATATTACATCTAATTCAGATATTTTAGAAATCGTTCTATCCAACAGTGAGATATAAACCGAAATCAGACTATATATTGATCTTCAACCTTCTCTCCATTACCTGTTCTGAATATAGTATAGATATTAACATATAAACTGTACTTATATACCTTGAGATTAAATTAAATTTTAGTGCTGAAAACAACGTTACTTCAATATCTACTTTAGTGTCCTTTGATTAAAACTTCTTGCAAACTACGAAAAGGCTGACACAATGGCATAATGTCAAGGTCTGATATACGATTATGATTGTGGATTGGTATTTCATACTTGAAAATATTCTGTAGTCCTTTATAAAATACTGTCATCCAAACAGGGGACCTAATTATATATATTATAGTATAATGGCAGCACTTCAAACAGAAATTATGTACTAGATCTTCTTCTATTCAATTTTAAAAAGTCTATGTAATATCATATGCATAACTTTGGATTCTGAACAATTATTGCTGTCATAAGCACAATTAATCAAAGCATGGATGGATTGTATGATCATGCTGATGTTTCATCGTTAACTGTATCGATTCAAATATTGTATGTCATCGACAATACGTTAGTTGGACATGAAAATGTATTGTCTTGTCCAACTAACGTATTGTCGACGTAACGTATTGTATGTAACGTATTGTATGACTTCCCGAAATCATAAGTTCCTCTGCCTCAAAAGAAATTTCAGTGCAAAATAGAGAAAATAACTTTTATTCATATATTTAGATATACACTTTTTAATCTAAAATATCTTTTTTCATTCTTTGTTTTTTATTGAAAATCTGATGCGAGTGTTGGGTGTAATACGTGAAATTCTGCTAAAAGAAATTCTTGTCGTCGAACTATTCATAGTATTGATAATCTCGATACATAGAACTTTATTCTCCATACTTCGAATACAAATTCTCGACATTATACCTTTAGGAAAATTTTTGGCCCTAAGTTAGTATTTTGACTTCAATCTGAGTAAAAATATTACTAGGAATATACCTCCGTGAATCACACTTTTTAAGAATGTTTTCGAATTTCCTTTCCTCCCTATCGTATTACGCAACACCACTAAATAATAATAAAATTTTTAGCATGGAGGGAATCATTATTTAGCAAGGAATTTGACATCTAACTTTTATATAACCGTAATTTGACGGTAAAAAACTATGTCATAGATCTAATAAATCAACAGAACTCCAATTTTATATTTGGAGCTTACACTTGGGAATAGAGCTATATAAAAAGAATATGTATCGTGTAAGAAAATGCCATTAGAAATTTATATCATATTTCAAATGACTGAAATTGATCTTTAAAAGTTGAGTAGGATTTCACAAGGGAATTGGTAATAAGTATATGAGAATTATGCTTGTCTAATGGAAGTAGCCTTTCCATTATGGGATAGCCAATTTTTTTGTTTTCAGAAAATAATACCTTTAATTTATACTAGTTAGTACCCGAAAAAACATGACTGCTAGATAGTAAATAAATGCACTATTACACAAATTATAATCAGGACATCATTGCCAAATGTTGAAAATCATAATATTAAGAATAGAGAAATGCACTTTAAAAAATTACTATTGAACCTAATGAAAAGAAATAGGGTTACTTCACATCGCGAAATAAACAATTCAGTCAGGTTTATTTCTATATCTCACAAGCATACTTAAAAATAAAAATGGTATAGCTAGAGAGATTTCTCGGAATAAACGAATTAACGTGTTTATGCGGCCTCATGATTAGCAAATATCTAAAGACAGATTTGAACATGTCACTGACCATGCGCAGAAAGCAACCATTTAATTGTAAATTACCGATAATTAATAGAAATTGCGGTTACAAAAACCAAATTTGACAGATCTATAGATTAAAATATTTCGTTTAAGACAAAAATTAAGTAAATTGATGCAATAGTTTTTTTTCATGGACTACCCAAATAATCGACTTAATAACTGAAATATATAGATTTTCAATATTTATTTTGAATTATTTTTGGTTTATTTTCTGTAAAGGTAAATACTGACTATCCATTCAATAGTTCATTATATTGCAGTTATTTATTGTCAGTTAGTTTGTTAGTTTTCAGCTCAGTGGAACTTTTTTATTGCAAAGACTTAGCACATCATCCTATTGTGGTATTAATATTATGTGTTAAATGATTTAGAAGTCATAAGATTTAAAATAAATATTTCATTAATACCATTCATTCCATATATCCATTTAATAGTTCATTATATTGCAGTTATTTACTGTCAGTTAGTTTGTTAGTTTTCAGCTCAATGGAACTTTTTTATTGCAAAGACTTAGCACATCATCCTATTGTGGTATTTATTCTATGTGTTAAATGATTTAGAAGTCATAAGATTTAAAATAAATATTTCATTAATACTTTTACAGTTATCACATAAAAAAAGGTTTAGTTGTTAATAAAAGTTTAAATATTGTTAAAAATGCATTTCAGCTTGCAAAGCAGTTATAACCGTATGGATGAAGTTGGAATATACAGGGTGGTCATAAAAAAAAAACTTTGCCGATATATGGACCTCTAGCGGCTGTTCCGTTCAACCGATCGAGATCAGTGAGATTTGAGATATAATTATTCAGAGGTATGAGCTCTGGATTCTGTGAACGGCAACGAAGTGGCACTCACGGTTACGGTTATCTATATATACAAAACAGTTCCGTAACTGACTCATTCATTCACTGACTGACTGACGGACTGACATACAACGCACAGACCAAACCGCTGGACCTAAAGGGCTGAAATTTTGCATGGCGATTATTCTAATAGTGTAGGGGTGCACTAAGAAAGATTTTTCAAAAATGCTTCTCAGATTTTTTTAAATTAAATTTTTAAGCTGTTTTTTAAACTTTTTTTACGTTTGCATTTAAAATAATACATTGAGGGTTATAAAATTTATATCACGAGAAAGATCATAAAAATTCCTTCAAAATGAAATTTTTTTCGAATTTTTACCTCCATTTTCTGATTTTTGGTGAATTTTTAAAGATTAATTTTTAGAATTTAATTTATTAAATGCTGATCACGTGATTTCATTTTCTGGAACTTTCAATAAATTTATCGTCACGTGCGTAACAACTAAATAGACAAAAAAAAAATTTTTTTCTCTTTCTAATGCAGCAGACGATTGGATATTATCCCAAAAAAATGCATATCCCTTACGATTTTTTTATAAATATATATATATATATAGATAGATATATATTTTACATCAATTGTATACATTGATCATCGCATTTATTATAAATATATATATTTATTTTTTGGCATAAATTGCATACGTTGACCGTTGTATTTAATTTGAATGTACTCCGTAGCGAAGCGCGGGTTTTCAGCTAGTAGGTATATAAACTCACAATTTTCGAATGGCAACGCCCACTTTTTCCCGTCGCAAAATGCTCGTGCGAAAAGCCTAAAGAGCGTTGGAACGGTACGTGTATCACAAAAATTGGACGCGTTATGCACGCACAAAAACACGTCTGCTGTTGTCTAACAAAAACACGATGATGGCACCCATGTGGAAAATGTGCAATCCAAATAAAAGTTTTCTTTTGTCCGATCTGTGTTGTCATCAGTTATAGGTGTCTCGCCTCTGTCATATGCAAATTTCCTCCGTGCGACCAGATGGTGTTTTTCTAGGCCCTTCACAGGGCTGCTTTTTGTGAGTGGATAACGCTTCCAGTTTTTGTGATACACGTACCGTGCCAACGTTATTTAGAGTTTTTGCATACACTGAGCATTTTGCGACGGAAAAATTGGGCGTTGCCATTCAAACATTTCGAGTTTCTGTACCTATAACCGTAACCGCGAGCGCCACTTTGTTGCCGTTCACAAAATCCCGAATAACTATATCTGAATAACTATATCTGAAATCTCATCTCGATCGTTTAAACGGAACGTCCGCTAGAGGTCCATATATCGGCATTTTTTTTTTTTTAAGGAGATATGGTACTTTCAACCTTGTAATTTAAATTTAAATAACTTTTTGCATTTTCAGTATTTTATTCTACATACAAAAGGAGAATAATTAATATTCTTTTCTGGTATATCGAGGACACTTAGAATTCCCAAATAAGTATTTTGGAATAGTAAGACCCGTTTTTCAAAAAGTTTTTCAAAAATGCTAGACTTTTTCAAAATGCTCCATGCGTCTTTATTTTCTCCTGATTTCTTCCAAATTTGTCAAGATTATTATTGAAGTGTTTGCAACAAAATTGTGCACAATAATTTGAAACCACAAATATTTTTTCCAAATTTAAAGACCATGAGAAAAGGCAAAAAATTAACAAGTAGATAAAAAAAGGGTTATTTATGGCTTTAGATTCATCAAGGTAAAAATCAATGCACAGTTATGTTTATACATATATGGTAAACTTAAATTTAAAAAATTAAAGTTTTTCAATAATTTGAAATTTACATGGAGCATTTTGAAAATGCTATCATTTTTTAGATAAAATTTGAAAAACAGGCATTATATCCCCCAAAAATTCTTATTTTGAATTCTAAGGGTCTTCAATCGTTCTGAAAAAGAATACAAATTATACTCATTTTGTATATAGAGTTAAAAATTGAAAATTAAAAATTCGTGGTTTAAGGTCCTTTATCCCCTTAATGACCACCCTGTATTATTATTGAAAAACTGTTCAAATAATTTTTTTTTAATAATTTCAAATTAAAACAGACATATTATTATTACTATATAACCTAAATGTAATTCAAACTAAGGACAAAACATTTTGAGTTACTGGTACATAAAAGTGTCTTCTGACAAGAAAAGTGTAGTTTACAGTAGAGTAAGCACAACGGTAGAGTTCTGAACGAAACAAAAATGACGGATACTTCCGATTCAAAAAATCTAATTTCCGTTTTTCCGCCTTTTCGGTCTTTACCTTCTTAACTCTACTTCACCGACAATGCCCTAGATATCACCTTTCTACTGAAGCTGAAAATTTGATTTTCCCGTGAAAAAAAATGTGTATGCATAAAACTTTCCATTGTGTTTCTTTTTGGATATATTTTAGAACACCTAAATGGTAGATATAAAAAAACCCATCCACACTTCAAAAACTAGCAATAAATAAAATAAATCTCCCCACAATTAAAAGTATTGTATTAATGTGCGTTACGAATTACATTTCAGTTGCCTTAGCTCATGTTTAGAACTGAATTTCGGATTAGCAATATCTGTCATAGATATTTGATACTCATATGTACGCTCATAGTTTATTTTTTCACGATTTGTAACTTACTCATATTGGAGGGTTACTGGAGTTATTAATTGAATTTCATAGTTTAGTGGACTGTATTCGTTTTCCATTACCAAAAGAAAATATTTTATGAACTTGTTTTAAAGATTCAGTGAATTAATCTTCTTAATTCTTTTAATACAAATAATATATGAATGGTTTACCTTTTGCCATCATCTGAATAATAGTTGAATAAATCAATACAAAATAAGACTTTCAATGCATGTATCCATACGATAAATTTAATAAATGACTTCAGTTTTGCACATAACTTGAATTTTTGACATAAAGAATAAATATTCTGAACCAGAGTGTATCACATGAATTATTGACTTCAAAATGTCAATCCTTAACAAAAAGAATAGGAATGAAATCGCATCCAACATAGCGAATAGCCATTTTTTTTTTTTGCACTACTTAGCGTCGAATCAACAACAAAACTAAACAAATATAGTGACGCCCTCTAGTGAGCAGGAACTTAACTAAAATACAAAATGCAAACAATAAGGGAATAAAAAAAAGAATTATCTATATATATATCTATATATAACACTTCCGTAACTGACTCACTGACTCACATACAACGCACAGACCAAACCGCTGGACCTAAAAGGCTGAAATTTTGCAAGGCGATTCTTCTTATGGTGTAGGGGTGCACTAAGAAAGATTTTTGGAAAATTCTTCTTAGATTGTTTAAAATTAAATTTTTAAGCTGTTTTTGTAACTTTTTTTAAGTTTGCACTTAAAATAATAATGTGAGAGTTATAAAATTTATATCACGAGAAAAATCATAAAAATTCCTTTAAAATGAAATCTTTTTCGAACCTGTACCTCGATTTTCTGATTTTTGGTGAATTTTTAAAAATTTATTTTTAGAATTTAATTTATTAAATGCCGATCACGTGATTTCTTTTTCTGGTACTTTAAATTAATTTATCGTCACGCGCATAAAAACTAAATAGACAAAAAAATATTCCTTTTCTTTCTAATTCAGCAGACGATTGTATATTGTAGCGAACTGAGGTTCGTAGTGTCAACCAGTAGATGATTTAAACACACCAGGTATACATCACTCATTACATAAACAAAACAAATGCAATTTATTAATAAAATTGATGATGATGAGATATGTACACTGCAAAGATGTAAGATGAACTTCGTAACTTAAGTAATCACACTCGATTTAATCGGCGTGGGGCGGAGTAAGAACACAGAAGTCCGCTAGGCTAGCAGAACTGGCTCTGCTTCAATGATGAAGAAACGACACTTCTCCTGACGGGAAAGGGCTCCCCAATAATATCAACGGCGGTGATCACTGCACGCACCCGGTAGCGATGAAAATATTAAATTAAGGAGAAAGGACTCCTCACTGGAAAATAAGGTAGCAAAGGCTCCTTCCACGAAGACTGGTCTCCGACAAATTAGTGGAGTATGTTTACTCCTGCAGGAACTAAATCGTCGCTGCAAACAGTCACAAGGGACTCTGAACCTGTAAGGGCGGCAAACCCGGCTGCTCTTAAAACTGGATCCGCTACGTGTCAGGAACTAAAAGACGCAAGCCACGACTGAGGGGTCCATTCTCTTTTTATAGAAGAACCTCCACCGGATATTGCATCACTCTCCAGAAAGTCGAACGATCTAGAACAAGTGAGCAACGGAAATGGGTTTCCTGGGGCGATAATGAAATATTTTCCCCGGGTCTAAAGCGGCCGCCTTTTTAGTTTGTCCTCCAAGCCACTTCAAAGAGTCTCAAAGGGCCGCTTCGGTAAAATGCGAAAGGCACGAGTCCTTTTGTTTAGGCACGCGACGCCTCCAGGATGCTGCTTAACAATTGTTAGTTCATGAATGAAAGCACCTGGGGTCTCGTGTCATTTATAACTAACATCAGCTGTGTCACCCGGTGGCGATGACTAAATCAAGAAAAATGACCTATGTCCCCTAAGGTTCTGTGGAACAAGTCTATCGGATGAACAAAAGGAAAATTGCCGTCAGCATATTGCCACCTAAGTCGTCGGAAATCTTTTGATGAGTCTCAGGCCGAGATAGAAGAATTTCTTTTGTTAACGGAGAGGTTGAAATGTAATACTCTACAATATTATCAAAAAAAATAAATATCCCTTACGATTTTAAAATACATATATATATATATATATATATATATATATTAACTACATCAATTGTATACATTGATCGTCGCATTTATTATATATATATATATATATATATATATATTGGCATTAATTGCATACATTGACCGTTTTATTTAATTTGAATGTACTCGGGTTTTCAGCTAGCTAACACATAAAAATAAAAATAATAAGTCTTTTATGAAGACTGAACACATATATTGCAGTCATATACGTGAAAGGGAGATGCTTTTTTAATGAGAATGGTCTTACAGAAATCTCGTCGTTATTTATGTTACATTTAGTGTAAAACCTCTGTGAATGTACAATTATCGGAGAGGAAAGGCATTTATAGAAGACATTTACAGAAATTCCCTTTTATTTATATCTAATGCAAATTCTCTAAGCATATACTACTGTCACTGATGGTATCGAAACACTCGTCAGCTGACGAAGGTTGTGATTAAACGTGACAAAAGTTTGAAGGTGGTTGTTGTTGTTGTTTCTAATCACTCCTGGTTCAAAATATTCCAAACCAGGACCATATAGGCTAGAGGGCTGCGCTATAATGGCACCACAAGGCTTCACGTTCTATTTAGCCAGGTGCCACCTCAATTTTCAGAATCTCCCCGGAGCGGCATCTAGAGGGATCGTACCCTTTCCCAACCTCTATGACCTCATAAAGGGACTTTCTTGTCTACGTATTTAACGAGCCATATCCTGTCTAGACACGAAGGTATTTAATGGTGCTTGCTGGGATTCTATCCAAACACCTTCAGTACGGAAAGCCGAGGCGCTACCTCTGGGCTACCTCAAACTTAAATTTGAAGGTAAATAATTGTTTAAACAATCTGATATACGGAAGGTAATTTATTTGGCACTTAATTTTGCTGATTAAAAAATTCAAACCGTTGCAAATAAAAATGAATTCATGTAGAACAATGAAATAAATAAATACATAAATGAATGGAGATAATTGCAATTGCTGCTTCCACAATAGGCGTAAAAAATTTACAATTACTCAAATAGTAAATTCTGTCTGTCATTAACGGTATTGCTAAAGGGTTAATTTTTCAAGTACTATTATCATGAGTAAGTAATGTAAGTCGTTGGTTTAAACTTGTTTTGTGAAAAATATTAAATGAACATGAAATATTTTTAAACGTTATGTGAAAAGTGATAAACTGATTTTTTCTACAAACGCACGTGTTGTATTTGTGCGCTTAAATGTTTAAAATTTTCACGTTTACATGTTTATTTTCAATAGATTTCGTAATGAAAAGTTCTGTAATGTAAAGTTAAGAGAAAACGGATATTTTTACTCTAAAAATTAACAGCCATGACGTAAGGAACTTAACTGTTATTTTTCTCCTAAAATTATTAATTTGCTTAAATTTAATTTTTGGAAGCGAGATACATGTAATTTAAGCTTCAGTACTCTTCAGACATTTAATTTTAAAACAAAAATAGAAAGATATAGTCAAAAAGTTTTCCTTTTAGTGTTTAAAATCTGCAACTAAAATTTTGAATTATGCCCGGTTTTCTTTTAAATTTTCTATACAAAGTTTATTTTAAAATTTACTATACATGATTGCATAGAATTTTTACTATATTTTTAACGTCTTTTTTTTGCAAGGATTGTTACCTACTGTTGGAAAATCGATGTAAGGCATTCACAATATTGAGAGATTCAGTCGTTATAACGAGATGTCATAAAAAAATGGAAAGTTTATCATTAAAACCATGCTTTCTTGCTTATTATGTTTTTAAAAATTGCTGGGTAGTAGAAACATTTTGATCGTATAGTTAGATCCTACAGATTGATCCTGTAGTTCAGGGGTGGGCAATTGTTTTGGCTCGGAGGGCCGCTTTGTGGAAGCGGAGGTTAGCGGAGGGCTGTACCTTTTAAAATTATTACATTTATTAGTTAACTTTGCATTTCAGAAAAGGTATAATTCTAAAGGTTCCGCCGACCACAGCGATAAGCTTATATGGCAATAAGAAAAGGTATAAATTGTATCATAACAATGAAAAAATATATATTAAATAAAATATTGGCAGTTTTTTTTGCTGTCTTGGAGATTTTGGCTGTCTTTATCAGTTTTTCTGGCTGTCTTGGTGGGCTACAATTTGCCCACCCCTGCTATAGTTGATCCTAAGCTTACATGAAAATTATTGCTTACGTATGAATTTCGAGGTCATTTACTTGACATATTAATAGTATAACAGGTACAAAGATAATGAAATGCACTTAAATCTACATATGCACGGAAGATAGTCATAGAGTATAGCTCACTTCTACCCAGACTTGGGTGTATATAATTTAAAGTGGCACTCTAAATGAATTTGATACAAACACAGTTTATACATGAAACAATGTTTATTGAATTCGTTGCACATATAGAATTTGCTTTTACAGCAATAAGCATACGTACTACTTGTACGGAATATATATTAACATTCAATAGAAATATAATTTGCAAATACTCACAAACCAGCAGAGAGTCAAACCAGCAGTACTGCCACGTAAACTTTGGGCCCCCTAAGCACTAGCGCCGGTTAAAACCTGGAGCTGCTTTCCTCGTAGCTCCCTTAACTCGCTTATCGATCAACTTTAACAACCTTTTTTTTCAACTTTAATCAAGCTACATGGTATTTATACCAAGCGCGTATGCCGAAATTAGCATATCTCAAGCAGCTTCTTTAATTCATTCACTCAAAAGTTCGATTCTTGTGAATCGAATACTTATGTATGCCTTACAATGTTTATGTATTTTCTCAAAGAAAATTGATTATGTACAAACTGAGTAAAAGAAACAGCGAACTACCTTAAATTATCTTGATAATTTGAACTTTACAGAATAGTTAATAGTAAGTAAATAGAAAAGCTTTTCGTATCTAATATTTATAAAAACTAACAATACTAAAACTAAATTGGAAACAACACTCACAATGCTAATATGAGATTACTGTGCTTTTAAAATTTTGATGACAGATGATTAGAATAGAAACTAAAGGCAAATTAATATCAGAAATCTGTTCTCGTTTCATGCTTTTCACCAGCCATTAAACAAATTTAATTACTATTTTGTTCTAATATAACCTGAATAGAAATCACTCGAAGGTAATTAAATTTTCCTTATTTTCTTTACCAGCTAGAGCAGAAATCAGAGTACGCAAAAACAATTAAAGGTAATTTTGTGTAATTAAAAACGCAGTTTATGTCAAATTGTTACGGGTTGTAAATGCTTTCCAGGATCATTATTTTTGTTAAATGATTAGTTTTTGTAATTAAATTTTCAATTACAAGGAACTAAGAAATTTCGGATTGGAAAGTTCTAAATCATATGATTAATAATTTATATATCGTGTCTTAAAATTAGAAAAGTTATATAAATTGAGTAAAATTTATAAATTTGATGCTTTTGGTGACCTAGTTCACATGTGAAATTGCATTAAAATTCTTTTGATTTGAAATAATTTTTAATCGGAGAAAAGTAATATGTTATTCAATTACTTTGCATAAAATACTAATTGCACCAGGCTGTGGTTTAAACCTATGAAATTAGAATTCTTTTGCAGCATTAAAACATTAAAGTAAACGCATCACCCGTAATTACTTAAAATCCTCACATCTTTGCAAAAACATAAAAACTGACAAAGAAGGAAATAGCAAACACCATAGCAAAAATTGCCCCAGAAAAATTTACCTAAGCGAGAATAGTACTCAATATATCACCAACATTTCCATATGGTATATTAACCTATTCCTTACGGAGTGGGATAGTATGTATCCCAAGAATACGGGCCAAAGAATGTATATATATATATATATATATATATATATATATATATATGTGTGTGTGTATATATGTATATATATATATATATATATATATATATATATATATATATACATATATACACACACACATATATATATATATATATATATATATATATATATATATATATACATATATATATATACATATATACACACACACATATATATATATATATATATATATATATATATATATATATATATATATATGTGTGTGTGTGTATGTGTGTGTGTGTGTGTGTGTGTGTGTAAGTAACATACTGGACACCCCAGGGAGAGAGAAGACTGGTGTCCGGCATGCAAGAAGAGTTATCGTAGCTCGAAATATAGACGACCATGCAATTACGGCATCACAAATCTTTATATGAGGAGAGTACGTCTCCCCAAGACAAGTATAAAATCAGAAAAGCGCGCATGTACCTTGGTAGTACGGCTTATATGGGCTCTGTCATGGGATCATGATAGCGATTACGGATTTGCTGCTGTTGACAAGTCAAATGGGGTTTTATGTAATCTGCGCAAAGACTATATGAAATTACAACTGAAGCTATGCATGTTTGGTTTTTAAGCAATAGAGCCGCCATTTAAAAACTTTTGTCCAAGGGATTTTAGAACTTAGAAATTAGGTTAATTAAGGTTTTTAATTTAGGGTTTCTTTAGCTTTAAATGTTATAGATTATTTTTAAATGTTATATATATATATATATATATATATATGTATATGAAATGACTCGAATGGTCATCTCTTAAAGAAATACAATCGAGGTCGAAATAATACAAGTCGGATTGAAGTAAAAAGGAATTTATTCCACGAAAACAGCAGCATGTTTCTCGGTTCGAAGGCAGCCCGCGTCTCAAGTTGCGCGCGAATCTAGAATTGCGTCAAAGAGGGGTTGCCAGGAATTGGCGGAGAGAGTTAGTATTGGCAATGGGGTAAAGGACGGAAAGGTTGCCATAGAAAGAGCGAAATCGGATTGCAGGTGATTAGAGGTGGTTAAAATTTATTACTTACACACACACACACACACACACACACAGACATATATATATATATATATATATATATATATATATATATATATATATATATATGTGTGTGTGTGTGTATATATATATATATATTTATATATACAGTATATATATATATATAACATTAAAAGTCCCATAACTCTTTTAAATTCTAATTTATTCTAAATTCCCTGCGGCGTTCGAACTAATTTCGCTTTTGATTCTAAGTTCTAATAACCTCGAGAGAAAATATTAAATGGCTGCCTATTACTCGAAAACTAAACTTGCGTAGCGTGGACAGAAAATTAAATGCTTTAGCGCATTAGTCACGCTTTTCCTAACTTTTAACCAATTAAACCCTACTACAATCACATGACGAGATAAGTTTATTTAAGGTTTGGTATCACGTACATGTAGGCTTTTTTCGTTCTGTACACTGCCCCGAGAAGCTGTAATTCCGGGCTTCTTATTAATAAAAATGTAATTCGATATTCTTCTGTGTTGTGGCTTTCCTCGGTCAAGATTACCTCAATTTTTAAATTTTCACTGTGACAATGGGGAACCCAAAAATCTTCTTAATTCGTTCTTCCGGGGCAGGGTTCCCATGTCATTACATATATATATATACCGGGTGCGTCATAAATTCGTGCAAAGTTCAAAAATTCGTACTAAAAGAAGTTATGCAGGAAAAAAATTTCTGTTTGCGCCAATAGAATAAGAGGGATATTGGAATTTTTTTCCATGTGAAAAAAAAAAGTTTCCAAAAGTAACCGAAAGAGGGCGCTCATACGTCATACTGAGACGTTTTATTCAAATAAGGCTATCAATGAATCACCTGGCTAGAAATGGATCTGTCATTCGAAGCCGGCAGCATGCTTTCTTTACCAGGGCGAGCGTTGGTGGTTAAACTTTTTTACACGAACGGTGAATCCACAACTGTTGCATTGCGAAAGTTTCGCCCAGCGATAGGACTGTGGCCCTTACGATCACCAGACTTGACCCAGCCAGATTTTTGGTTGTGGGGATACTTAAAGTCTGTACCGGGGCTCCGTAACCACTTTGGTGGATCTGAAAAATGCCATTCCACAGACAGTCGCTTGCCTTCGATGGCGACATGCTACATTCCGCAGTAATGGCGTAGTGACGCTCGTGCTGCTGGTAATATTGAACATCTGTTACCTCAAAATAAATGCACAGTCTTACGTTGTTGTGATCTGTTTGATTAGCTGTTTGTGCTTGCCTAAAACGTCTCTGTATGACGTGTGAACGCCCTCTTTCGGTTACTTTTGGAAACATTTTCTTTTTTACATGGAAAAAAAATCTAAAGTCCGTCTGATCCTATTGACGCAAACAGAAAAATTTTCCGAGCATTAGTTCTTAAATTACGAATTTTTGAACTTTGCACGATTTTATGACGCACCCGGTATATATAACCCCCTTAATGGCCGTTCTTACAAAGGGGGTATGAAATTTCTCTATCTAAAGAGAAAATCGAAAAAAAAATGGACACCGTAAGCGAAAAGTTAAACTTTTAGAGGGGGAATAGTTAGGGATCAATGCATATGAATTGACACATTTTTAAGAAGTGAGAAGGTCTGATCCCACTGAGTGTTAGTTATCGTTAGCGTTAAAAGCTTTAACCAATTACAGAGCTCAGTTCATTGATCACATGATACGCCAGACCAATCACAGGCCATGTCTACAATCTCAGAGTCAACATACTGAAGTAATGGTACGCTTCGAATTCAGTTGGAACAGGCCTAGAGAGGAGAAAAATTCGTTCAAGACTGGTAAACAACCGTAAAAAAGGCAAACATATGCTGAGTAACATTTATTATTATTGCTTATGCTATCACATATTTGAAGAAGAAGACCGTAAACATAAAAATGATAATTACAACTATTTCACCACCCTTTTCGTATTATGGAATGTCTAATTGAAATAAACTTATCATATTAGAGACAACAATTTCCCAATCCTTTTCGGATAATTTGAAATTGTTAAAAGTACTTCGAAAATAACTTAATATTTGTAAATATTTCACAAGTGACGCAAGTATTAAAATTACAGATTATACTCTATTACATTACTTCATACCCTAAAATCTCTATGGAACGTGTAGAATATTGAATTATTATTTGATATACTGGGCAATATATCATACAATTTATTAGATAGCATTTCGAAAGTTAATTCCTTTCCTACATCCCTTCATTTCTTTTTGTCAGCATATTCTTTTCATATTACGTTCATAGATAAAGAAAACAAAAGTATCTCTTCCTTTAATCCGTAGGATCTTGATACATAGAAGTAAAAAATGGGGAAATATATTCTATTTACTTATTAGACAGACATTTTTAAGTCCATCAGTTCTTATAGAACTTTTCCCATAAACGAAAACGGTAGAATATAAAAAAATTTCGCATTTTCTATAACTCTAAAATGGGACGTAATTAACAAAGGGAAACATTTATCATTAATTAAACATAAGTGTTTCATATTGATTTTTCTTTGCTCAAATTGCTTCGTTCGATTTTTCTACTCAGACAGCAATTTGCTTAACGAGGGGAAAGCAAACTTAACAGAGTGAAGATACGTTAGAGATTTTCATTTCTGAACTGCAATTTATATTTCCAGGGATTACAGTTATGATGTTTATAAACACATCAGTCCCTTTCTGCATGCAAATTACTTTCCACACATAGTTATCATCGTGTTCTCTTAGTTAAATTTATTAAAAATGTATCTTACAAGATAAAAAGAACTTTTTATATACCATGTTTTTAAATTTTCTGTTGAATCATATAATCTTGACAATTCTATGTATTAATAAATACTTAAAAAAAATTTTGATGAATTATCCCATCAACTTGAAAGAAAATGATCAAATTTGTAATAAAGAGGTTTCAAATGCGTAATCAATCGTTTAACTCGGGAATTGGAAGTTAACTTGAATTTAACTTTTCGTTCCCGCGCCAGTCGATAGATGGCTGCATCATTCCACAAAACAAAATAAACTGAAAATGAATTCAATTCTGCTTAAAGATGGCTAAAAGTATTAAAAGAATGCATTGTCATCGTGTTATGACCTATTCTAAAAGTTTCAAATGTCTAGCTAGTCGGGAAGTTAGTTAAAAATCGATTGCAAGAGTTGTACTGAACAAACACACACACACACAAACAAACAAACAAGAAAGCGAGTTAATAAACACATGATAATAAAAAGAGGAATTTTATTGTTATTGTTACTTTATGTATTGTTACTTTATTTCCTTTCAGAATATTTCATCAAAACTGAATTGCAGCCACATGATGGCCGAATGGCTGGGGCGCTGGCATTTGGTTCAGATCCTGTGGGTTCGAGTCACACTGTTAGCATGGATGTTTGTAGCCGTTTGAAATCGGCTTTAAACTGTAAGTCCCGGTCTAATTAGCCCTCGTGTAGCAAAAAGTAGACCCTAGC
Source organism: Dolomedes plantarius (assembly GCA_907164885.2). NCBI lineage: Eukaryota > Metazoa > Arthropoda > Arachnida > Araneae > Dolomedidae > Dolomedes > Dolomedes plantarius. The sequence continues at coordinate 207,787,262 of OU015495.1, forward strand.
GCTCCGAACCAAACCAAAACTGAATTGTTAAGAATATTTTAGGGCAATATATTAGAATACTAGCCGAGCATCGCCCGTCTAGCCGGTCGGTTTAGGGACCCGCTCCGTTCAGCAATCATTGTCAGATAATGGAAACACTAGAATACAACGAATAAAGGTACTCGTATTTAAATTTTGTGGTTACGCATCCCACGTCCTGGAAACAGTCGCAGGCAGAAGAAAAATTCTTTTCCATCCCCTCCCGCGAGAAGTTCCCTTCCCTACACCCCTCCGCGTATGGGTGATAAATTCTTTCTTCGAGACTTTCCCCCTGTATCAACAGACTTATAAATATGAGATGTGCCAGGCAGATGACCTAAAAGCTGCTAATTAATGAGTGTTACGTTGTAGTTTTTTGGTGCAAGGATAGCTCTTTCACGTAACCAACTATGATCTTTAAAATGCCGAGAGAGGTTGGGGAAACACTTCTTGTAACAAATCTTCATGATTTTCAATTAATTTTCCAGCATCTTCCACTGCTATAAGTCCATCATCGTCATGAGACACCAAGTTTCCATTCGCCTCGAAAACCAAATGTGGAGCGGTTATTCGATTTGACCAACAAGCTTCTTTCCGATGAGACGACCTCTTTCAAACTCTGAAATAAGTTTTAAGGAGCACGAATCCTTGGGCGAGGCACCGTTACAATAGACGATACCCTTGTTATCCGCAGTAAATATATCTACAGTCGTAATGCAACCGAAATTTTGAACATCAGATCGACAATCGCTCCTTATATACACACTTGCTGTATACGCAGTTGTTATGCACTGGAGCTCCAGCTATTCATTCGTTGGACATTAAATTTCAATCAATTGCATGTTAGGCTGAAACACATTTGCATACGAACAATCAGACGACTCCTTCTTGATCCGTCGAATTTTTTTGTCATACAGTATATTTAGTAGAAGGTTTCGTTTTAAGGGGACAGTGGACTTTCAATATTGTGAAATTTGTCCAAAAATTCGATTTTTTTTATTTTATTGAATTGTGAAACTACGGACGAGTAGGAATGTGTTGCAAAAAGAATTGTTAATTTCTGTGATTACTTTCCTAGTCATAGGCATTTGTATTTAATTTTGATATTATGTGGTTACTAATAGCAATAACTTTAAATGAGGTTTTCTCAAAATAAAAATTTTCGTGTCATACGAATATTCAAACTGCTCCAGGCGCATTTCTAATGATCGTATTGCTTTGAAATTTAAGTTTTATATACTTAACTGTATATCAAATAAATCTTATTGAAAAAAATTATGCTTCGTAGCTCAGAATTTCTAAATTTTGTACTCGAAAAGATGATTGATAGGTATTTTGCGTCATAAAAAGGGTGTTTTCACTATTATTATTTTTTTCTCTTTATATTTTTAATGAATGCTTAAAATAAGCAAAAAGTGTCATTGTTAGTTCTGTAAGGTATCCTGTAAATAAAAATTACCGTATTATATGCAAAATAAATGCGCATGGAACATTTTTAGTTAGGGCAATTTTGATATAATTAATATTTCATAATTCCTAAATTATTAATATTTCATCTTTAAATTTTAACCACTTTTACATTTCTATGGTACTAATCACATATTCAAATTTCAAGCAAATCCATTCAAAACACAAAAAGTTAGGTTTGAAGGTCCACTGTCCCCTTAAGGGGTCACATGATCTTGAAGCTGGACGAAATGACTATAAATATGGCCTAATTCTAACCACAAAAACTCAAATAATACTAGAAAAGAAATTTTCTTTCTTTATACATATAAAATACATATCTTTAAATATCTCTTACATAAAAATGGAAATTATAAATCTATAAATAATTTTCAAATTAGCAGCTTATCATTTTGTATGATTAACTGGTGATTAAAAATCATTACGTGCTGCGCGCATCGTAAAATTGAGATATGCTTGCGGAAAACAATTTATGGTAAGAATACACTTGTAATATATTTGCCTGTAATGTAAAACTAAATAGATTGTAATAAATATTATTTAAGATAAAAATTGAGCATAAAATTGGAAAACTTATCACAATTATTTGCGTAATTTTCCCACATAAAAAAGTATTCCAGAATTGCACATTTTTTCTGGTTTTAAAATGTAGGGTACCATGAAATAGACATACGAGTGTATTTTTCAGTTTCCTATTGATAGTTCAAAAGTAATGCTGCACGCAATCTCAAATTAGGAGTTAATCGTATAAAATTCTAAACTGCTGATTTGAAAATTATTTATAGATTTATAATTTCCATTTTTATATATGACATATTTAAAGATATGTACTTTATATGTATAAAGAAAGAAAATTTCTTTTTCTAATATTATTTGCGTTTTTGTGGTTAGAATTAGACCATATTTAAAGTCGTTTAGTCGAGCTTCAAGGTCATGTGCCCCCTTAAGCTATTAGGTATGGTTATTTTTACAGGCTGCGGATCATTTGATTTGATTATCTCGATGAACAGTTCCCAAATGCATTTGTATATTAAATTTTTTACAAAATATAATTTTACATATTTTTACATTAACACTTTATTATGTCTATCCACACACAATTATATCCGAGAACTTTTGACATAGATAAAATGGTAAAAAAAATGCAATTTCATGAGGTTAGACATGAGGAGTTACAAAACGTTTCTCACCATATAAGACTTCAGATTTACTGCAGATAATTATCTATACTTATATATAAAGAGAGAGCGATTTTGTACGTGGAGGGTAATCTTCAGAACCACTGTACCTATTTGAAAAATTCTTTCACTGTTTGAAAGGTACAGTATTCCAGATGGACATAGGCTATATATTATGTATATCTGATCAGTAGAAATAAAGTTAGGGGCTTAATCCTAACAATCTCCATTGTTACCGCCACTGTCCTCTACCGCTTTTTGTGCCGAAGTCTTTAACGATCCTTAGCGTGGTGCTATCGCGGTGGGCTTCTGCTCTGACGCTAGCGGTTCGAACCTATCCTTTCTCCGGCACGTCTTTTCCTTTAAAAAAATTTATTTAATTATTAACTAATATAAAATTAATTTAAGGTATTATTTAGGTTATTATTAAGGTAAAAAAAGATTTACAATTTATTGGCTATCAACTGGAAATTTATTGGTATAATATTTTGTTCAACCCGGACAAAGTCGGGACGGGCCGCTAGTTTCTAATAAAGGCCATACAAACTATTTATAAAATTCAAAACGCCCAATAGTATAAATGAATTGTTAAATTTTAATGTAGTGCTTAATTTCTATTATTTATAAATGTTTTTATTCATATTTTTGAGTACATTACGTTGGGAATTTAAGTGACATCATGCAAAAATACCTTCAGATTTAAAAATAAGTATGCAAAGTTAAATTTGAATTGACAGACAAGGAAATCACTTTTCTAGCTCAGGTTCCTTTTTATCCACTCTGCATTGACATTTTCACGTGTTAAAAAATTGCTTTCGAGAATATATTTGTTAGTAACTTTCATCTGCACATGTCATGGAAAGGATGTTGTCTGTGTGGAATTGCGTTTCCCCACATTTACAGACAGCCGAGAAAATCTGAGTGCGATTTTATGTAGCTCATTTAAATATCGGGAGCCGTTCTTACATCTTCACTACACTAGCAAATATCTTTCCCTCTTTTGGTTGAATATCCGTATGTCCTACTTCGAGGTTTAAAGGCACGCTTGTCATCCCTTATATTGTCGGAAGGCTTTAAACTAATTTCACTTTTAAATAACTTATAAATCGCCATTTGTTGATCGAAAAAATGAAAGAGGTTCTGGGAGGAGAATTGTGTGTCTTAATTTTTCAGAAATTGGGAAATAATTTCAACTGCGTAAAATGTAAATTTTACGTTGATTTTTCGAAAATATTCTAAATTGGTTTATGGTCAGGGAATACACACACACTGGCTTTCCCACCCATATATATATATATATATATATATATATATATATATATATATATATATATATATATATATATATATATATATATATATATATATATATATATATATATATATATGTCGAGCGTAAGTCTACGCCCGCTATATTAAATGATGTTCCAGTCCGTGGTAGTCCAGTGGCGTAAAAGAAGGCAGTCCAACGCAAGAAAATCACATTAATCCAGTTTAATGAGGTTTATTTCTTCTTCCAGTAACCACTGTTCCAAGTAGCGCATATTTGAGTGCTCGCCATTTACATTTTAGGGAACACGGCGAACACACGTCCGTCCTCAACAAATATCTCCCGCCCTCTGACGGAACTGCTATTGTCTTTAGACCATCTAACGCCATCGCGCATGCGTGTGACGTTTACACCGAAGATGAGGCATAGGGGGAGCCACAAGCTGTCACTCAAATCCAACGAAAAACCCGGGGATTATCCTTTTTCTCTCGATGCGTTTCGAACTAAGATATAAGAATAGTGGCGAATTACGCCACGAAAATAATTTGATTCCTAAGCCCCCTTTAATTTAAAAAAATCATTCCTTTCCCAATTATTTCCTCACACACGCACACACACATATATATATACATATATATATATATACATATATATATATATATATATATATATATATATATATATATATATATATATATATATATATATATATATATATATATATATATATATATATATATATATATATATGTGTGTGTGTGTGTGTGTGTGTGTGTGTGTGTGTGTGTGTGTATGTGTGTGTGTGTGCGTCTGTGTGTGTGCGTTTATTAAAATAAAACTATTAGAATACATGCCCGTATTTATCCAGATACTCGGCAAGTGTGTAGACGAAGCTCGATAAAATTCGAAGAAGGGACCACTTTTTTTAAAATAACTTTTACAAAGACAGATAAACAAACGCAGTTTTACGGAACACAAGTTGGGATGAATTGATGATGAGAAAATTCCAAACCGGGTTCAAATCAATATCTAGGACGTAACTGAGCATTTAGGGTCCTTTAAGATGTATTGCCCAGTCGTGGTGCGATGTCTTGGGGAAGTCGGTGTATCTGGTAAATATATATTCCCACAAAAAAAAAGCCTAGAAAGACCCTAAAAATGTCTGACTGCATATTTCTTGTCTATCCAGCTTTTCTCCGATTCATCGCGTGCTCAAAAACTGTCATGACATCCACTTGTATGAGACTAGTAAAGACAGAGTTCCTTAATCATCGTTTTAAGACATACACTAATAATTACAAGGTAAAGAGACTTTTTATATACCATATTTTTAAATTTTCTATTAAAAAAAAGAAATGTAATTTACATGCAGCTTCTTCATGAGCTGCTAAAGGATTCGCATCTTCCATAGTTAATTATGGATTTCAAAATTATAAATTATAATCTATAATTTGAAGGAAAAAAAATCGATGCATTTCGCAGAGAAAATATCGCAAATAGCATGTGGGCATAAATAAAAATTATTGTATGGAAAATGTAATATGCTTGGTTCACTATTACGTTAATAGATGGCGCCTGTAGCGCAGTTACTTTTGGCTCCAGACGCTACTCGTATTTTTACATAATGGATTTTAAAATATGGAATAAAGATGGCTGAAAGTATTAAAATAATGCATTGTCATCGTGTTCTGAGCTATTCTAAAAGTATCAAATGTCTAGAAAGTCGGGAAGATAGTTAAAAATCGATTGCAAGATTTGTACCAGACAAACACACACACAAACACACAAACAAGAAAGCAAGTTAATAAAAACATGGTAAAAATTCCTTCATCGGTAGTTTTCTCTTGCGTAGTGTCTATTTTCTTTGTGCAGGCTCGCCAAAGTGCCAAGTTTGGGGTTCAAAATGTGTCTAAATTTTTTTTTTTCTGTGGCATATGACAAACGATATTTCGATGACAATCGGTGAAAAGTGCTAAGAAAATTCGATTGGATACCAGCCCCCTGAAAACGATAATAATGGTCGGGGAAGCTGTCGTGTGCATTATACAGTCCCCTGCAGTAATTCTAATTATCAATCAATCAATCTCTGAAACGATATCCGATACTTTGATGAGATCTTCAGATTTAATGCCCTGCTAGTGTCACTGGAACTGACAAATGAAAGCTTTCGTTAGAATAATGAGATGTCACATACGTTATGTGATTTAACATTCCACTTTCAATTTGTTGCACTCTCTTTTAATCTACCAGATCACCAGACCTGTTCTTCAGTGAAATATGCTTGGGTCATATTGAATAACTAGCCAATCTCTTTTATATTTCTGTCAATTGTCATTAAATAAAGAAAAAAAATTGGCTTTTATGTGTGTGGAATGAAATAACCTCATATACGTTTATATAACGTCGCTATTATGCATTAACTAGTATAAAACTAGCTGTTATAGTACAACATAAAAGTTTGGAAAGTTAAAGAAAATAAATTTCAGGTAGTCTCTTCTAACGAAACTACCGCGGGTTATTTACGTAGGATAACTTATCGTTGCTTAGTTCTTTTGTGTGTGTGTATATATATGTATGTATGTGTTATGTATATATGTATCTATATATATGTACGTATGTATATATATACATACATGTATGTCAAAATTTTTGACGCATTTTGGTACTTTTCTGTTTAACTGTTTACTGCTTGTCCAAGCAATACAGACTGGGTTTGGCGCGCTGCAAAAATTATACCTATCGAGGTACGGATGGACGGTTTTAGCGTCTGAAATTTTGCTTTCCGTTGGACGGTTATGGAGGAACGTAATCGTACGTTACAATAAAATTTTGATAAAAGTTTAAGAGAAAATATAATCAATACCATAAAATATATCAGTTTTTGTCTTAGATTATTTATTTTGTTTGACCTATAATAATACTACGGGCCTCTATCATTTAGTCATTTAGAATTCCTTCATTTTGATATGAACAAACTTATTTCATGTAAATCAGAAATCCTCTGTGACACAGAGACAAAGCGAAAATTTAAAGAATATGTTAACGTATAACGCAACAAAATCTTATTCGTTAGGATGATTATTAAAATTAAAAAAACTCATATTTAGGTATGAATGTATTTTTAAAAAATGGTTGGTTCAGCGCGTTAAAACATAATATTCATTGAAAGAAGAAGAGGGCATATTTCCATAACATCTCTGATTCGTCAACGAGTAAAAAAATATTTTAACGAAGATTTCAAACCTGGAGTAATAAAATGTTGAGAATGCAAAAAGAATTCGCTATCTGTATTATTTTTTTTTTGTCTTTTAATGAAATATTTTATATTCCTTTCGGATTTTTTTTATGTTTAATTGCTATTTGCTTAAATTTTACCATTGACTTACACTATTTATCTGCATCTGTGCATTATATCAGTTCGTTCATTTTTCTGCAAAATACTTTTTGAAAATATATTTCATAAATTCGCAAAATTTAATGAAAATGCGCTATATCTTTAAACACTAAACATCTAAATTGAAAATGTAATACTAACAGAAAAAAATAATACACGTGTTTTAAGAAAAGGTCTAAAATAGGATTTTTTGATACTTTACGAAATGTTCGCAATATTCTATTTAAATCATCCTAGTTTTAATTAAAATATGCTCTGTTAATTAAATACAGATCTACTATTGTAATCAAATTTTATGCTATGCAAACCTTCTTCTTCCCATGAGAGCCGAAACAAAAATTTCTGAACCTGTAATTTTGCTTTGTTTGCTACCATTTCAAACATCGCAAAGTCACGTTTTCGGAATAGCAAACTTGAGTTTAACTATGGCTGAAAAAATCGTCAACTTCCACTATTATTTCATTCTTTAGACGTGCATTGTCTCTTACAGGTGCTAGTGATAAAGGTTTTCTCTTTAGCTCTTATACATCACGGAGTGTCAACAGGTAGTTTAATTTAAAAATAGTATCGTCTATATACAGTATGCCCACTCAAGTCCCTTCCCACCCTCTGAACTTCGGAACGGCTGCTGCTATATTCATAAAAGTGGTGTCTAGGTATAGTAAAGTAGCCATGCGCTACTGAATAAAACCACCTACCGCGCCACCTGGTGGAAAACTGCGGAGTTAGCAATCCTATCTCGAAAACGGAACGAGATAGGGGAAAAAAGTGATTTACAAAGTTGTAGAAAATCATCGATTTAGTACAAATTGATACCTTGGGGACATTAATGGAAAAAATAGAACGGTAAAAACACGCATTTGTTTTTTCGTGATTTCCTACATTGTGACGTGACTAAACGATCTGAGAAAGAAAAAAACAACTAGTTTTAAAAATATACCTTTATTTGAGATGTTCAAACTTCTCACCGTCATTGCGGTGTCGCGTTTTGCCCAAAAGATAATCATTTCTCCTTCCTTTCAAGTTTCGTGACGTCACAGTGTAGGAAATCAAGAAAAAACAAATGCGCTTTTTAACCATTCTATTCTTCGCATTAATGTCCAAAAGGTGTCTTTTCTTACTAATTCGATAATGCTCTACAACTTTGTAAATCACTTTTTTTCTCTATCTCAATCTGTTTTCAAGATAGGAATGCTAACTCCGCTGTTTTCCACCAGGTGGCGCGGTGGGTGGTTTTATTCAGTAGCGCATGGCTACTTTACTATACCTAGACACCACTTTTATGAATATAGCAGAAGCCGTTCCGAAGTTAAGAGGGTCGGAAAGGACTTTAGTGGGCATACTGTATATAAAACAGTTCCGTGACTGACTCACTGACATACAAGGCACAGACCAAACCGCTGGACCTAAAGGGCTGAAATTTTGCATGGCGATTCTTCTTACGGTGTAGGGGTGCACTAAGAAAGATTTTTGAAAAATTCTTCTTAGATTTTTTTAAATTAAATTTTTAAGCTGTTTTTGTACCTTTTTTTAAGTTTGCATTTAAAACAATAATTGGAGGGTTATAAAATTTATATCACGAGTAAGATCATAAAAAGTTCTTTCAAATGAAATCATTTTCGAATCTTTACCTCCACTGTTTGATTTTTGGTGAATTTTTAAAGATTAATTTTTAGAATTTAATTTATTAAATGCTGATCACGTGATTTCTTTTTCTGGTACTTTAAATAAATTTATCGTGCCGTGCATAACATCTAAATAGACAAAAAAAATATTTTTTTTTTCTTTATAATGCAGCAGAGGATTGGATATTATCAAAAAATAAAAATAAATATCCCTTACGATTTTTTATAAATATATATATATATATATATATTTACATCAATTGTATACATTGATCGTCGTATTTATTATAAATATATATATATATATATGTATTTGACATTAATTGCATACATTGACCGTTGTATTTAATTTGAATGTACTCCATAGCGAAGTGCGGGTTTTCAGCTAGTTCTGTACAAATTTTGTTCCATCTTATGGTGAATATCGAGTTAACGCTATGCGTCAGTTGTAGCATTTCAGTTTCAAGACAATTTTTTATTTTCTACAGGAGATTATTATGAAAATATTGCAATATAAGGAGATATTAAAACATTTTATGACATATTTTTGTTGTGAGATACACTGGACACCGTTAAAATATACGTTTCGTAGTGGACAAAGTTTAGAATTAATTTGCAATGAAATAATGCTACATTCGGGAAGGCGAAAAACTCAGAATAAGTTTTTACCATAATGCATCATAACCACGGCATCATTACAAAAAATAATTTTTATAAACATTTTATATAATTTTTATTTTAACTTGTATATGTTATTTTTCTACACTGATAGAATACAGATGTAAACAAAAACGCAGATGATGGGAAAATATATGTGATAAATGAAAAAAAGAATTTTTAAAATCACTGAATTCTCATTTAATGAATAAAAACAATAAATATCTTGCAATGTCTTAATTGATAATCACTGACTAGAGTATTTTCAAGGTTTTTTTCTTAGTAAAGAATTCGTTTCTAAATGCCTTAGGCTAGCGACGTAGTACTCAAATAAAACTTTGTAAAATTAATTACTAACAATTTTAGAATTTGCAGCTTCGCTTTTCACCACTCTATCTGCAAAATTTCTCTAATCAATGGCATACACGTCAGAAAATTCTGGTTGCAATCAATAATGTCTTAATTTTGTTTGGGGGTGTATCCAACGTCCGCAAAATGTCGAATGTTATTCCTTCAGTTACGAGGTAATGTTTAAAACACGTTCTAACATTTCATTCTTCTGTTTACTCTTGACCATTCCTTCTTCTTTGAATACAGTAATGAACCCGTGTAGTAAAATTTTGTTCCTTTTAATTCTGCAATATATATATATATATATATATATATATATATATATATATGTATATGTATAATAAATACGACGATCAATATATACAAAAAATATAGAAAAAAAATATATATATTTATAAAAAAATCGTAAGGGATATTTTTATAGAGAAAATAATGTCCAATCGTCTGTCGCATTAGCAAGAAAAAAATATTTTTTGTCTATTTAGTTGTTATGCACGTGACGATAAATTTATTTAAAGTACCAGAGAAAGAAATCACGTGATCGGCATTTAATAAATTAAATTCTCAAAATTAATCTTTAAAAATTCACCAACAATCAGAAAATGGAGGTACAGATTCGAAAAAGATCTCATTTTAAAGGAATTTTTACGATCTTTCCCGTGATATAAATTTTATAACCCGCAAATGATTATTTTGAATGCAAACGTAAAAAAAGTTACTAAAACAGCTTAAAAATTTAATTTAAAAAAATCTAAGAAGAATTTTTCAAAAATCTTTCTTAGTCCACCCCTACACTATAAGAAGAATCTCCATGCAAAATGTCAGCCCTTTAGGTCCACCGGTTTGGTCTGTGCGTTGTATGTCAGTCAGTGAGTCAGTTACGGAACTGTTTTATATATATAGATTATTAAAGTTCAGTTTGAGTAGGATTATGAATAACCAGATTCTACAAATTTGGTTGAGTTCATATATCGGCTAAGGCATGGACATTCCTGTTACTGTCTCCTATTGGATTAGAGGTGTTTTTTGCGTATAGTGACATTTTAGCGGCCCCACAGAATAGAATTTGCAAACTGAATTGTTTATTCATCGGCAAACGCCTCCGTCTATCAGGCACCTTCTAGTGTGGCACAACCTACACACACTTATGGAGCGGTTCTGCTGTCCCCTCATAGGGAGAATAGCTCTTTTATATATGGGGTTCACAAATATAAATATATATTCTTTTATGTACCTATTTTATATTTTGGAGCACCATATTTCCCATATGTGCTCCCAAAATAAAGTAGTTGACACAATCTTGCTTTGGGTTGGCAAATGTCCTTCTAGCCAATTGGAAGACAGTTTAAACTCTAGGTCCCAATATTTTTCCCCCGAGAAGCTAAACAGGACAACAGAACTCATAAGCGGGTTGCACACCGAGAAAACTGGTTCTGTGAAATCAGTTTCATGAAATGTGTTTCTTGACAGTAGTGTCACATAAGGTCGCACTTTGGGTAAATTAATTTTCAGCTTCATAAATGTCCTCAGATGGCGAGAATGTGGTCATGCTTTGCTGGTGGCAGAGAAATAGGAAAAATTCTGGGTTCTTCCACTTGTAAGGCCGTCTGCACACGGAGCGATTCAAAAGAACATGATAACTGACTCCGATCACAAACCAGTCCGTGATGAGTCGTAACCTATGTAATGGAATGGAGCCACGCGCACGGCGCAACTGGTGACAAACCCGTCAGCAACGCGTTTGTAACCAGTCGCAGGCAACTCAATGTGTCTAGTCACTAGCAACTTCAGTCGCCAGTTTCTCTTGCGTTGTGCGTGTTATTACACAATCTATGTTACAGTCGCTCTTTTGGCAAGCTGCCAAATGACGTACACGAGAGTCACGTGACTTCTGCCTAGAGATGAAATGAAATTCTAACGTTCCTTGTTGTATGGAATATGTGCGCCCATATGTACAGTCCATTTTTAAATGATTGATCAAAGACAATCTATTTTGACAATTTTTTAAAATAAATTAATTTCTGATAATAATTTAACTAAAAAATGCCCGACATAATGGTGTTCTTCCTTCCATGACAGGTCGCAAACTATTGTTTTTAATCACTTGTGAGTCGGCCCGTGTGCGGAGCCGCATCACTAACGAGTTTGCAACCGATAAGCAATTTCAATCGCTAACCAGTTCAGTTTCCTTTGAGTCTCTCCGTGTGCAGATGGCCTTAGGAACAGAACACACTTTACAGGAAACTATAGTTTCTTGAAACCATACTCACAAGTTTCAAGAAACTATCATTTCGCCACAATTGGCAACTGTAATTTTGTGAAAGTCCATTTCTGTGTTTTTAAATGGAACGGCTTCTTCAAATTTGAGTTTCTCGTTGCATGAAAGTTTCCCCAGAGGACCCGCCTAAGCAACCTAACAAACATTGCGATTTTGAACTTTATCTTGTACACTGCAAATAAGATTATTTTGAATTTTGTTTTGTTTAGTCATCTGTATCTTTATATCACGAATCTACAAATTTATTATAAATTATACAGGTTATAAAAGCAGTTATTCTTTATATTTATTCAGTGTGCTGAATATGAATTTTAAGTATATATATTTTCGTGAGAATAAGACATTTCAACAAAGGTAAAAGCATTTTGTTTTGCATTTATAATGAGTTTGCTTCATGAGAAATTTACGTTGTATAATTTTGTGACATTTTAGTAAAATCTATTCCAAAACTTTCCCATTTTATAGCGTTGGGGATCAAGGATTGGAATATAACCATCGTTCCAAAACAGAATGTTCCTGGGATATTAAATCTACATACAAACAGGATGATTTATGAAACGAAATTCATTGCATACAATTTCAGAGTGCCGGTTGTTTGTTATGCAAGTGTGTGATAAGGACTTAAATGTAGTTTGTATGTCTCATTTATTTTTCAAAAACTGCATCAGCAAGGCATCAAGCAGGAAAATATATATTAGATGAATATGCTGTATAAGAAGATATTATTATTTTTATTAAGTATCTTTTACCATGTTTTTATTAACTCGCTTTCTTGTTTGTTTGTTTGTTTTTTTGTGTGCTTGTGTGTTTATCCGGTACAAATCGATTTTTAACAAACTTCCCGACTAGCTAGACATTTGAAACTTTTAGAATAGCTCAGAACACGATGACAATGCATTATTTTAATACTTTTAGCCATCTTCAATCAGATTTGAATTCTTTTTCAGTTAATTTCGTTTTGTAGACTGGTGCAGACATCTAACGGCCGGGACGGGAACGAAAAGTTAAACGCAAGTTAACTTCCAATTAACTTCATTTTATTTCAAGTTGATGGGATAATCATCAAAATATTTTAAAAAGTATTTATTAATACATAGAATTGTCACATTTATATGATTCAACGGAAAATTTAAAGACATGGTATGTAAAAAGTACTTTTTATCTTGTAATTATTATTGTTATTATATTTGTGCGATATTTGAAATGTTTGGGTTCAGTTGAAGCACGTGTTTGCTCAACGAGGTCTCTTGTTGAGCTTTAATTAATCTTCTTCTGTGACGTTATAAAACATTTATGAAACATTGTTTAATTAGGAAAAAACCATGAAAGAAACGATATTTATATACAATGAAATTAATCAACACTATTCTTAATTTATTTCCTCTTTTACTAAAGTTAGTCACAATTTTACAGGAATATATAATATCCCAGTTCAGATGATTTAACTTTATTACTAAATGTGGAACCTTTTATAAATTGGATAGTATACAATATTCATGTTGCTTTTATCGATTCTTCTCCTTTATAATTTTATTTCTTGATCAGTAAATGCGAATGAAACATCTTACGCTCTTCGAAGGTTATAAATATCAGCTGAGATACATAACATAATAAATTGTAAAATATCTCAGATATTTTACAATTTATTATGTTAAGGTTGATAAGTAATACCAGAAAGAGAGTTAAAGTTTCGTTAAATTTACTACTACGTCGGTTAACACAAAAAATGTCTAATGTCCTTTGAGTTTTGAAGGAGTTTTCGATATATGACTCATAAAAGTATGTGAAGTTCCCTGTTTTCATTTCCTTAATTTGCGGTAACGTATATACTAAAGCAACGAACTCGCCATTAACAATATGAGACAAGGTTTTCTATACTAACTGTATTTATTACAACACAATTGCACTACATAAATACCGTACTCAATTGCTAGCAAGCAACGGGGAATTTTTTATCACTCGTGTTAATCCCCGTAGCTATATTACGGAAACCCTACCAGAAATCAGCCACGCCACTGCTTATACATACGCCACACTAACCTTTCTGTCTTCACTGTATCACCAGGTCGCTTGAACGATAGCTAACTTCAAAACGCCTTCGGTTATCTTGATAATGTCAAGCTGCTGTACGGAAAAGCGATCTTCACTTCTTCAATTGTGTTTCATTCGCGGCTCACCCCCGTCCGACCTCGCCTCGTGGCGTTTTTCTCTCACCGTCGCGTGTGTACAATATCCACGGGAATTCCCATATAGTAGCAAAGCGCCGCTCATTTGCATTCGCTAGTTTCTTCTTCAAACGGCGATTTATTTAAACCAGAGGAGGGTTAATTTTGATTCAATACCTCACAAATAACATTCATAGTTTCAGAAAATATCATCCAAATATTGTACAAGTATGACCCTTTCTTTCGATAATAATCATATCAAATAACGCTGCCGCATTTACATTAATGGATAATTGGAGTTACAGCGAGGCGCATTTTAATTGAAAGGACCCAAAACTCAATTTGAACTCATTTAAAAGGAAAATCGAAATTTTCCGTTGGGAAATCAATATAGACCTGAAATTCAGAATTACCTAATGAATTACATTATTAAAAAGTTACGTAAAAATGAACTCTTCTTTTCGTAATTAATTTTTTCTACATAACATATATTATTGATTGTGTTGAAAATGGTTCATTGATTACTTTAAATAACTCCCATTTTTTTTTTTTTTTTTGATAATGAAGTTTTAATGAAGCATGTCTTCATCGATCCTGTAAAACTGTTTAATATTCATTTCATCGGTGATTTGTTTTGAATCACAGGGAAACTATCGTGATTTAATATTTACGCTGCGATGTAGACTTAATATTTACGCTGCTAAAAGCTTTAATTTGTTTAACCGCTGTTACTCAGAGATTATGAAAAAGAAGCTCCTTTTAATTGTCTGTATGTTAATACTGCTGTAAACGAAAAATAAATAAAAAGAACGATAAATAAAATAAAATAAATGTCTAGTCATAGAGCTTAGACTCTTCTCTGGCAAACGTGTTGACAGAAACGTTGTATTGATGTTGCTGCACGTTGCTAAAATTACAGCAACCATCCATGCCAACTACGTTTACATCATCTTGAATAAAATATCTAATGAAACTTCGATCGCAATGACGACCTAAAGTTGATTTGGAACAGATGTAGTATACGCAACGGGCCATCGCCAATTTGGCGAAAAGTTGGCGCCAAAATCCCGTTCGGAGACCTGTTAGGCTTAAACTGCGAAATGTAAACAATAAATTGGAAAACAAACTTACTGCTGGCTTTATGAAAATCGTAGGCGCACACGGGATCTTCGCTTCGTTCAGATACCCTTGCTTCACTCCGCTACGCTCCGTTACGCATCCGTCCAAAAACATTACAGAAAATCCCCAGCCGCTGGCTTCGCTACATACCGCTGGCTGTTGTACAGTAAAAAAAAAAGCTTCCGCTGGCTGTAGCGGTCAGTAAAACAAAGCTTATCGCAAAAAAATTATAAAAAAATACCATCCGATCTTAAAATCCTCCCTGCCAGAATATAAAAACCGCCAAACAACCATCAGATTTGGCGAAAAATCACCCCTTGGCGTTCGTTGCCTGTACTACATCTGTAACGTTGATTTAAAGCACATCTTTCTTATTTCAAAGGAAATTGTCCTTTATGTATGTAATTTAAACTTGTCAAGACGAGATTAGGGTGCGTTGTTTAGTCACAACGTACGGTCAAAGGAAAGATGCGTAAAGCAGACGTTGTATAGAGCTGGAGCGATAAGCAATATGGCAGTAAAGTCATGTGATGTTGTTACAACATGAAGGTCACTGTGACATACTCTTAGAAGGTTTCGTTTCGTCACAATGCTGTGTAGAATGTCTTCGGATTCGATGAACCAGAGCAGGCAACATGCTGCTCGTGGGCAGCATTGGATCGGCTTCAATCTGTGACCCGCGAAGCCTTTGGACAGGACTCATCTATATATATAAAACAGTTCCGTAACTGACTCATTCATTCATTCATTCATTCATTCATTCACTGACTGACTGACATACAACGCACAGACCAAACCGCTGGACCTAAAGGGCTGAAATTTTGCATGGCGATTCTTCTTATAGTGTAGGGGTGCACTAAGAGAGATTTTTGAAAAATTCTTCTTAGATTTTTTTAAATTAAATTTTTAAGCTGTTTTTTTTACTTTTTTTAAGTTTGCATTTAAAATAATAATTTTAGGGTTATAAAATTTATATCACGAGAAAGATCATAAAAATTCCTTTAAAATGAAATCTTTTTCGAATCTTTACCTTCATTTCCTGTTTTTTGGTGAATTTTTAAAGATTAATTTTTAGAATTTAATTTATTAAATGCTGATCACGTGACTTCTTTTTCTGGTACTTTAAATAAATTTATCGTCACGTGCATAAAAACTAAATAGACAAAAAATAATTTTTTTTTCTTGCTAATGCGGCAGACGATTGGACATTATCCAAAAAAATATTAAAATACAGTAAAAGAAATGTTCTAGAAACTGTACTATATTAACTGTACTATATTCTTTAGTATTCTTTATATTAGATTTAATTTGAATATCTTCTTCTACATTATTTTGTCTATAAAAATATCCCTTACGATTTTTTTATAAATATATATATATTTTACATCAATTATATACATTGATCGTCGTATTTATTATATATATATTGGCATTAATTGCATACATTGACCGATGTTTTTACTTTGAATGTACTCCGTAGCGAAGTGCGGGTTTTCAGCTAGTTATATATAAAACAGTTCCGTAACTGACTGACTGACATACAACGCACAGACCAAACCGCTCGACCTAAAGGGCTGAAATTTTGCATGGCGATTCTTCTTATGGTGTAGGGGTGTACTAAGAAAGATTTTTCAAATATTCTTAGATTTTTTTAAATTAAATTTTTAAGCCGTTTTTGGTAACTTTTTTTAAGTTTGCATTTAAAATAATAATATGAGTGTTCTAAAATATATATCACGAGAAAGGGCATAAAAACTCCTTTAAAATGAGATCTTTTTCGAATCTTTACCTCGCTTTCCTGATCTTTGGTGAATTTTTAAAGATTCATTTTTGGAATTTAATTTATTAAATGCTGATTACCTGATTTCTTTTTCTGGTACTTTAAATAAATTTATCGTCACGTGCATAACAACTAAAGAGACAAAAAAATATTTTTTTTCTTGCTAACTGGGCAGACGATTGGACATTATCCAAAAAAATATTAAAATACAGTAAAAGAAACGTTCCGCAAACTGTACTATTCTTTAGTATGTCCTATTAGATTTAACTTGAATACTTTCATCTACATTATTTTGTCTATAAAAATATCCCTTACGATATTTTTATAAATATAAATATACATACACACACACACATATATATATATATATATATATATATATATATATATATATATATATATATATATATATATATATATATATATATATATATATATATATTTTTTTTTTTTTTTTTTTTGCATTAATTGCATGCATTGACCGTTGTATTAAATTTGAATGTACTCCGTAGCGAAGTGCGGGTTTTCAACTAGTATTATTATAAATCTAAAAAGTACAGATTATTATTTTTATATTTAAGGAAATATTTAAACAATGAATATTAATATTTATTTAATTTTTTAAATAGTAAGTTATTTAATTTTTGGTAGATAAAATATTTTTCCATTTACCCCCTTTTCTAGCTGCCCGTAACAGCTTACCATAAAAAAATATGGCCTTCATCACATTTCGAGTTGTCGAGGCCTGAACTAGAGAGTTTATGATATTCGATGTACTTTTGGATCTAAAGAGATTAAAAGAGAGTTGTCATACTCTCATAATCTCTAAGTTACACCGCCCCCACCAATTGGTGATACGGCCATGTCTACCTGCAGACCGGTCGCTCGATGGTAACCTTTCTCATTACACTGCGAGTCCAGCAGGGTACTGTGCGTCAAACCAAAATTTTCCGAACGAAACCCATATTTTACTGCTCCCATACCTTGATCCATTGACACTCCTCCTTACTTTATTGTTAGCTGTATGTATTACAAATTAACACTCCTAAATTCCTTGGAGGCTATCCATTTGAAACAATCTTCAAACATTAGTATTCTTGACATTTCTGATAAAATCAACTCATACTTAACACTTCATTATTAGTAACAATCTCATCGATTGCTGTGAAAAATGTGTAGCGAAAGCCATTAA
Source organism: Dolomedes plantarius (assembly GCA_907164885.2). Lineage (NCBI taxonomy): Eukaryota > Metazoa > Arthropoda > Arachnida > Araneae > Dolomedidae > Dolomedes > Dolomedes plantarius. The sequence goes on from OU015495.1 coordinate 207,805,756, forward strand.
AATTGCAATGGATGAATTATAATTGATGAAACGGAACTAAAATTTTTAACATTAGGGCGAGAAATAAGTAATGGACGTTACAACGAACAGAGAATATTAAACAATAGGTGAATAACAGCTATGCTAAATATCAAGCACTCGCAGTAGCACGTTCAAATGACGCCACGTGCCACAAACAGAAATTGCTGACAGCAATAATGAATTTAACATTGTACACGAAAGTGGCATTACGTATAGTGTATTACGAGAAGTTAAGGCGTTGTGAATACATAAGGCGAAACGTAACAACGTCACTGGCTACGGCAGTTTTCGTCTGCTATAGATCACGTGATTATCGGGTGGCAGAAAACAGAAGACGTTCCTATGCGTTTGCATGCGTTTTTGGACGATACCTTCATTTTGAGTTAAATAATTTAAGTTTATTTATAAAATTCCTCATATTAGTTGTATGTAACAGGTATTTTAACACTTTTTTTTCAATATTTCGCAAGGCTTAAGAGAATATAATCATTCTTTCGTCGAGAATGATTATTATTATGTTGAGATATGTATAGATATCAGGATAAGTTACTTCAGGCCAGCGTCTTGTATCGTAACTCCAGTCTTCCTCTCTCAATAAATACGGGTAGCATACTGAATAAACCTTTCCGGGCTATACCTGAATGTTTAATTTAGTGATATACCTTTGTTTAGATACCGTATCTAAAGTCTTTGCGTAATCTGAGAGCATTTTATTCAACAAGCTGTAAGAATGCGCATCGAACGCCATGTTAAATTATGCAATGTTTTGCCACTCCTCGCGAAACAAGAAGTAATATCTGCAAGAGTTGAAATGTGACATACTGTGAGACACTGCCGTATTTGTGAATTTTGAAGCCTGAATTCGGCCCTAAGACACGAAGATATCGGTTTAATCGTGTTTTTGGTGATAATCTAAAGAATTTGGCGCAATTGAAAGATGCGATACACCGACACGTCCTTAACATTCCTTCTGATATGCTAAGAACTACTGTTGAGAATGCAGTAATGCGATTCAACTTCCATTCGGAAAATGGTGGACGCTACATTGATCATGCTTTGTAACATGTTTCAGAATCGATTAAACACATTTTAAACCGATGCCATCATGTCTTATGTCATTTAACAATATTGAATATAGCGCCATTTTCCCCCTGGTGGTGAGTTTTTGAACTTTTTTTTGGCGGAAAAGAAATTCCCATGACTTTCTTTAAACTGTTACCAAGTTTGATAACATTTGGTCCAGTAGTTTTCCTTTTTATGACCATTTCAAAGTGGAACTTTATTCGGAACGAATTTCTTCCTGTATAAAAAAAAAAGAAAATGTTTGATGAAAAACTTCTCGTAAATATTACGATAAGTAATATCGGAGGGAATCTTAAAAGAATGTGATTCTACTCTTTTTTTTATCAGAGTTAAATACCGTTACAGAAGTTCACATACATTGTAAAAGGAAGTAAATCTGCTTTATTGATAAAATGATTGATACCACTTTTAAGTTATTTAAACTGGCGAAGTATTCCTAACACATGCATTACACAAGATTATACTGAAAGCGCAAATTTAACCACAGAACCTGAACGCGATTTAATATATTTTAAGGACGATCGACACTTTCCTAAAGAGTGGTTAATAAGCATTTCGAAATTTTATGTACCACTGCATTTGCGTCGCCTAAGCTTTAGATACTCATACGAAATATTTTAATAAGGATGAAGTCAGTGATATAACATGAATCTCATTTTCTGGATATTTATCTGAAGTTTCATATTCAGAAACCGATATAGTTTTTAAATTTAGGGGGATTATGTATGGATCTATTCAGATCCGTAAAAATGATTGAATTGCACAAAATGCACTGACGATGTTTTTCATATTCAGGTATTTATGAACTAAGTCTGCTATGTTTACAAATTGTATTGTAATACACATAACTGTATTGTAAGTCACATGGGTATTTTCGGACACCAAATAATTTTAAATGGAATAAATAAGATAAAATGGTAATATATCACATTTATAATTTTGTGTATGGTTGTAACACAATTTGAATGAGATAATAATTTAAATATCTATAAATACAAATAATTTATAATGTTGTCTGATTTAAAAATTCTGTTGGACGTATAAACATTTTATATTTTCATAATAATCTTACAAATGGAATTTTTCGATAATAATTTTACATTTCAAAAAACCTAAGTTGTCTGGAATAATTTAACACAAGGCAGAAAATCAGGGCCCGATTTAGAAAATTCTTGACTATAGGCACAACTCGGGATGGGGGCCCCCTAACACTTATGTGGGCATAAAATTTCCAAATTTAACACACACGCAAAAAAAATCAGGAATCATTGCGAAAGTACCATTTTACCAAGAATTGGCTATTTGAAGCGTAGAAGCCTAGAATATTATCAAATAACAAAAAGCAATACAACATATTAACTTCATCATTAAAACACTAATACAATGCAACCAGAAAAACTTATTAATCCCTTATATACACTATAACATACATGTGATGAACTATACATGTAATTATACATATGATGAACTAATCAATCAATCAAATTTGAACGGATATATAAAAATATTGCTATTATAAAAGGTAAAATTAAAAAAAAATAATAAATTGGGAATTTTTTCTTTTTTTCCCTTTTAAAATTAAAATTTTTGGGGGCCCTCAACATTCGGGGCCCCTTGGCCTACTAGGCCTTATGGAAAATCAGGGTCTGCAGAAAATGACTTTGTAATGCAATATTATGTGGTAACGAAATACTCTAATAGCACTCTGAAAATAAATGAAATTTACCTTTTTAACACAGGTGCAATTATTCGCATATTACGTAGAAAGTAATATATAAATCTGCCGTAGCTTTAACTGATCACATTTTACATTCTATGTTTTTTCAGGTAAAAGGTTCAAGAGAAGAGTCCGAAACTGATTAGTGACAAGCATGTGTTGATAGATGTCTGATCCGTTGGTTCCAGATCTTCACCGCCATCTTTTGCAGTAATAGGACTAGGCTGACCCATTTATACACAAAAGATAATGCCTACAATGCATAAAGGATTGTACATCCTCCATGATATACTTAATATCGCAGAAGAAAAATTCATATTTGTCAAAGAGGATGGTTGAAAGAATTAACTATCCCTCACAATTTTTGCACTCTTTGTGGACATTAAGTGGACAGTGGACCTTCAAACCTAACTTTTTTTTAAAGGATTTGCTTGAAATTTGAATATGTGATTAGTACCATAGATATGTAAAAGTGGTTAAAATTTAAAGAGGAAATATTAATAATTTATGAATTATCAATTATCAATCATATCAAAAATTGACCTCATTAAAAATGTTCCATGCGCATTTCTTTTGCGTATAATATGGTAATTTTTATTTTTAGGATACCTTATAGAACTGACAATGAAACTTATTGCTTATTTTAAGCATTCATTAAAAATATAAAGAGAAAAAAATAATAACAGTGAAAACACACTTTTTATTCCGCAAAATACCTATAAATAATCTTTTCGAGTACAGAATTTAGAAATTCTGAGCTAGGAAGCATAATTTTTTCAATAAGATTTATTTGATTTACAGTTAAGTATATAAAACTTAAATTTCAAAGCAATACGATAGTTAGAAATTTTCATGGAGCAGTTTGAATATTCGTATGACATGAAAATTTTTATTTTGAGAAAAACGCATTTAAAGTGATTGCTATTAGTAACCACATAATATCTAAATTAAATACAAATGCCTATAACTAGGAAAGTAATCGCAGGAAGTAAAAATTATTTTTAAAACACACTCCTACCCGTCCGTAGTTTCACAATTCAATAAAATAAAAAAAATCGAATTTTTGGACAAATTTCACAATTTTGAAAGTCCACTGTCCCCTTAAGGATGATATAATCTTTTGCAATTTTTCGCGGATAAATGAGAGATATTTTCTGTATGCAAGAGGAAAAAATAAAAACATAAATAAAAAGTCCTTTTAGATTTACGAATCGGAAATCAAATCTTGAATCGGAGATATTTTTATCTTGATTTTTCATCTTAAATGCTTACTTATAAGGCTATATTTCGTCCTTTTAAGATTTCTCTTACAACCAACCAGATAGGTGTTAAATGCATTGGTGTTCTGAATGCATTGGGGTAATCATATGCGTTGAGATAAGAAGAAATAGGACAATTCTAGTTCAGTTAGAAAATAAAATAAGTTAAATATCAAGGGCGAGAATATCTCACTCTTTTGATGATAGATAAAAGTATTAAATCTATTACCTGTTTTATGTAAAATTCGCGTGTGCACTTTAGAGATAATTGCCGTCGGAATGTAAAACGTAATTTAGTTCGTTCTGCAGCAAATTTATTCCATTTATTGCGTTATCTGCAGCGTATTGAAAATGGCTAAGCTTTAACTTTGAAGTTAGAAAGAGTATTTCATATATCATTTACGTAGTTTATTTAAAATGATTATTTTTTTTATTTCAGAGTATTTGAATTTACAGGTCCACGGGGGATTTAAAATGAATTTATCCCAATGAATAATGCATATGAAAAATAATTTCCGAATGAATAATACGTATGAATAATGCATCTGGTGAATAGATTGGTATGGGAAATATACAAATATATCCTAAACATCTATATTTGTTACAAAGTTAAGTTTTTCGAAATACTATTCAATGCGGTATTGACATTAAAATATTTTTTAACAATATCAATTCTTGGATCATTTAGGTTCCGTAATGTGGTAAAAGAATAATGTTTTGTTTATCCTGCCCGAAATGTAAAAATTTAATGTTTAAAGTAATACAATTTGTTATTAATTAGTTAATAATTTGAATAGTAGAAAATAAATTCATAAAAATTTTATGAGCCAAATGTCATACGTGGAACCGGTCCCAAATTTGCTGATTCAAATGGACTGTAAACTATTAAATCGTATCGAAACAACTGTCAACTATACGACATACGAACTGATATAATAATTTTATTAACTTAGACACATTATCTACAATGCTGACGTTTAAACCGAAATCATACATGAAATATCGACCATACGACGTGCGAGTGCTAGAAGAACTGACTTGTTCTAATTATAGGGGGCGCTCAAAGGCGCGTTTGGCGATTGCCAACATAGCCATTGGAGCCAACAGAAATAATGACTATGTACATATTTTCTCTTAAACTTTGTGCCAAGCAAATAAATAATACTATTTTCTTTAAAAATTAAATTTTATTGCATTTTGTTTATTATACCCGAATTAATTAAAAATTTAACGTTAAAAGTAATAAAATGTGTTATTAATTAGTGAACAGTATAAATAGCAGAAAATAAATACACAGAAATAATTATTATTGTAAATTTTTTCTCTTAAACTTTGTGCCAAGCAAATAAATAACACTATTTTCTTTTAAAGTTTAATTCTTATGCATTTTATTATTACTTTTCTAGAAGTAATGTAATTTATATATTACTATATTGTAAATGTTCAATGTATTTAACACTGAACAGTTACAATAAAGAATTACATTAATCGCAATTCCTTTATGAAATGTCAATTATTTATAGAGATAAATACATTAAAATTCCTTTATGAAATGTCTCAAAATGTAATCCATTTTTTTAACATGTTTTTATTAACTTGCTTTATTGTTTGTTTACGTGTTTATTTGCGTGTCTATTTGTCCGGTGCAAATCTTGCAATCGATTTTTAACTAACTTCCCGACTAGCTAGTCATTTGAAAAGTTTAGAATTGCTCAGAACACGATGACAATGTAATTTTTAATACTTTTAGTCATCTTTAAGCAAAATTAAATTAATTTTCAGTTATTTTCAGTTAATTTTGTTTTGTAGACTTGTGCAACCATCTATTGGCCAGAACGGGAACGTAAAGTTAAATGCAAGTTAACTTCCAATTAACTTCATTTTCTTACAAGTTGATGGGATAATTCATCAAAAAAAATTTTAAAAAAGTATTTATTAATACATAGAATTGTCAAGTTTATATGATTCAACAGAAAATTTAAAAACATAGTATATAAAAAGTTTTTTTTTTATCTTGTAATTATTTATTTAACGAATAATTAGACTAGTGTAATCCTACCCACGTAGCAGATTTTACTTATTTTAATTTATGTTATTGTATGATATTTCTAAACAAATAGATAGAAGTCCATTAGAAAGTGGAATATTGAGAGGATAGAATTTGAAACGCCTTACATTAATAGTGATGTTTTGCATGTACATTTACAATTTACCATTGGAATTAATTCAGTGTATGCGAAATGAGGATATTTGAATTAAGTATTTCATTAACTCCGTTTGTCCCTCAAGTTTTCTTTCATCTTTTTGTATCATGAGATGTTTGATGTGAAAATGTAAACAAAGGGAAATTAATTACGTTCCCCTAAGGTGAAAATCTAATTTCACACACGAATTCATGCATATTCATTTGTTCCAGAATTTTTCTTTTATATGGAGAGAAAGAGTGTGGTGCAAGATGGAGCAGTTTAGGCGAAAGCAAGTTTTAAGTACTTTCTATAGTTTTCATGCTATTTATGCTTTAAATCATGAGATAAAAAATTAATTTGGAGGAGAAATTAAAGGAATGGCTTGATTCCAGGATATTAATACTGGACTTCCAGAATTTATTTATATGGCTCCCTGTTTACAAAAGATTAAAATTTTTAGTGCAAAATATTTTTCGTACAAATGTGGACATTAATTTAAGATTACAATAAATTTTACACTGTATCTCGTGTTGCTTTAAAGTTATAAACAAATTCTCAAACTCAAAATATGCTTTTTATTCACCGCACACTCAAAAGGTTTAGAATATGCAAAAATGATCTCTTTTGAATTTTATTTCCAAATTAACCTCTTTGGGATATTCATGATTGATTTTTCAAGCAGAGCTGTTTTGCGTTTGGAATATTGTAAGTAGTTATCCGCATCTATATACCTAAAATTCCCATAATATTTCTATGATTTTTAAATGTTATCACACAAGTAGGCCGGAGAGAATGAAATCAAACCATTCCGTGTTGAATATCCTGGCGATTTAAAAACTTTTACATACCGAGCTTCCTATAGCAGGGGTGGCCAACAGGTGGATCGCGATCGACTGGTCGATATTCGACATGATTTTGGTCGATCGAGAGCCATAATTTTTTGAAAAATTATAGATTATAATAGTTATATAGAGATGCTCATTTTTATGAAAATAGCAACTAATCGATCGCCGAATAAACATTTCTTGAAGAAGTCGATCGTTGACTTAAAAAAGTTGGCCACCCGTGTCCTATAAGATTTGATTTACATATACTGAAATGTTTAAATCACAGTTACTTTTGAACTGTTCCTTGTATTATTTTTTTGAACGTGTATTTTACAAATGAGTGTTTTTTTTATGCTTATTCTATGTTTCCCTTGTACATAAAAAGTCAGAGTTTCTATAAATTGCTTGGTTCTAAAATGGTTTTAAATTTTTAAACGTCGATGTGCTCAACATTTCAGAAACGTATAGATGTCTCCTTCTTTCAAATGAAGGCATTGAACCCATAAATAGGATAGCTAAATTCCTATAATACACTTTATAGCTAAATAGCTAACAGCTAAATAGCTAACAGCTAAATAGCTAATCTCGAATCCACAGCGCATGCATCTTTTTTCTTCAAAATACCCCAAGCTTTGTTTTCAATGGCAAATTAGGTCCTTTATCAATTTCGGGGAAAAAAAACAGATGTTTCACTCTTCAAAGCGAGGTAGCTAGGCGATTACGAAATGGTTAGGGCGCTGGATTCGGACCAGAGCCTGTGGGTTTGAATCCGACTTTTGATATGGATTTTTGTATATCCCTCTCTCTCTCTCTCTCTCTATCTATCTATCTATGTATATAAATTAGTTCTGTAACTGACTGACTTACTGATAAACAACGCACAGACAAAACCACTGGACCTAAAGGGCTGAAATTTTGCATGGCGATTCTTCTTATGATGTAGAGGTGCACTAAGAAAGATTTTTGAAGCATTCTTCTTAGATTTTTTAAAATTAAATTTTTAATCTGTTTTTGAAACTTTTGTTAAGTTTGCATTTAAAATAATAATTTGGGGTTATAAAATTTATATCACAAGAAAGATCATAAAAATTCCTTTAAAATGAAATCTTTTTTGAACCTTTACCTCGATTTTCTGATTTTTGGTGAATTTTTAAAGATTAATTTTTAGAATTTAATTTATTAAATGCCGATCACGTGATTTCTTTTACTGGTACAATAAATAAATTTATTGTCACGTGCATAACAACTTAATAGATTTTTTTCTTGCTAATGCGGCAGACAATTGGAGATTATCTAAAAATATATTAAAATACAGTAAAAGATATTATGTTCCTGAAACTGTACTATATTAACTGTACTATATTCTTTAATATTTCCTATCACATTAAATTTGAACATTTTCTTCTACATAATTTTGTCGATAAAATTATCTCTTACGATTTTTTTATAAATATATATACATATATATTTTCTTTTACATCAATTGTATACATTGATCATCGTATTTATTATAAATATATATATATATATATATATATATATATATATATATATATATATATATATATTCTAAAAAAAGCTAACTGCCGCTGCCGCAGCCAGCTCCGCCGACGCCGCTGTCAAAAGCTTGTCACGCTATCTCCTCCGAAACCGCTGGGGGTATGGGGTCGAGACCGATACCAATCGATGCAGAACAATGTGGGGAAGAAAGTAAGACATGTCTCATATTCGTCGGACTTTAAGTTTTTTTTTTAATTTTATGTTTTGTGGGAAAATATAGACTTTTTCATGTTCAGATTACGTTAACTCGCCAAAAAAGGATCGTAGAATTTTTTTTTTTTTCAATCTAAGACTACAGACATTTCTCTTTCAAACAAGACCTCACTTGTTTAAAAATAATTTAAAACAGACTGATATTTTTATTAAAATTGAAAACCCTTTTTTTGGAAAAATTTATGCGCTTCGAGATATATAAATTCGATGCGATCAGACTTATTATGTTACAAAGAAAATATTTATATCAACTGGAAGATGAAAGCTTTCTCATTCATATAAACTTCATTTCAAGTCTCTATCTTAGAATTTCGATTTTTAATTGAATTTTAAAGAAATACTTAAAAAAAATCTTCTCATTCGCTTCCTTTGAAGGAAGATCGAATTTTTCACCCATTCATCCATTTCGCCGGGCTTCATCCATTTCGTCGGGAGGGGGGGGGAGCTTCAACTGTAAACAAATGAATGACTCAATCGCTGTAAAAAACTATTGAGTCATTCATTCACTTGATTCACCAGAGGAGCGAGCGTAGCGAGGCTAGGGGCGTATATATATATATATATATATATATATATATATATATATATATATATATATATATATATATATATATATCTAGTATATATATATATATCTATATCTATATCTATATATATATATATATATATATATATATAACCATATATATGAAGCCCGGTGGTGTAGTGGTTAAAAGCGTCAAGTTGCCATCCCACAGGCCAGGGTTCAACCCTGTGACTGGGCAAGGTCGACTCAGCCTTTCATCCCTTCAGTGGGCCGATAAAATGAGGACCAAGTATGCTTGGGAACAAAACTCCAGGGGTCCCACGTCAGGTTGACCACCTGACTGAGACATATGCTGTATGGCACCCCAAACCCACGGTTACGAAAGCAGAGATGGGTACCGCCGGCCCTGGTCCACATCGGACTGATGTGCCGTGAGTTTTAAGTTTATATATATATATATATATATATATATATATATATATGTATATATATATTTATATATATACGTAATACAGTGGATTCCCAATAATCCGAAATGATTGGGACCAGATCCTTTTCGGATTAAACGAAATCACTCTTAAAATAAACTTAATTTACATAATAACATGGGATTGCATAAATATTACATATTACGTGTGATAACACAGTTTATTTTATAAGGTGTGTCTAAACATTACCAAATCTCGGGAAGAAATGGGTGATAAGAGAGCGGAACGCTGCCTAGTATAGTCCAGTAGAGTGTAAGATTTTAGACGATCAGCAAATTGTTGAAATTAGTTTGAAAGAACCAGTCAACGTCTCAGGCGAGAGTGAAGGTGAAGGAGACGGTGACATCGAGCAGAGGGTATCCCACTCAGACGGGGACGGCTGTATTTGATGTAGCGCTATGCTAAGTAGAGCAAAACTGCTCCGTGACCCCAGAGGACACCATTTTTCTCACGCGCTGGCGTAATTTGGTTTCAAAGGAGAGGTATTCCTTTCTTTAACAAAGAAATGTAACAGATTTATCAAACGAATGTAGTTCAGAAATAATTCGTTCAGTACATTGTCTGATTTTGGATTTTCTTATAATTTTCAGAAATATACTTTATATTACTTAGTATCACTGTTGTTTCAATGTAACCTTAGTTCTTTTTGACTGTTGGTTTCGAATTAAGCGGACTTTCGGATTACCGAAGTTCGGATTATCGGGACTACACTGTACATATACACAGGGATTTTTTTCTAGGGGTACTCGTTGATACGGTGTATCCACACCTTTTTTAAAGTATTATTTTTAGATACTTTCGAATTAATTATTATTATATAACAAGTTTTTTTTCTTTTAAACTGTGACTTGTTAGTTCCCCTATGACGTATTTTTGTAAATCAATATTTATTTTTCTGTTTCAATCTCTGTTTCATGAACATCTAAAGATTTCCCGCGAAAATGAAACGAGGCAGCGATGCAACTGCGTATGCCATAGATAACCATAGATGTTAACGTGGTCTTCTAGAACAGAGCTCCTCAACCTTTTTATCTTCCACGGCACAACCACGTTTTTTCGATAATTCCGCGGCACACCACAAGAAAAAGTTTGCAAATACATAAATTACAATAAACACGCATATGTTTTTATTAGGTAAAAAACGCAATAAAATAGCTCTATGTATCAAGATCATTATAAGCATTTAAGTTTTATATAAATCATTTTGAATTGTACACCAACACAAGAATAAAAATATAAAGTTATAGTTAACAAGTAAAAAAATTGTCTCTTTAGATTTTATATTAAAATTTGTTTTTTTGGGCTTTACTTAAGCCTAATAAATCAAAGTTAATTTAAACATAACTAATTTATTAATGAGATATTTGAGCTTGTTTTGATGAACATATGTACGTTTTATATTTGGCTCTATAGCAGAAAATTCTACTCGAAGCTTATGGTCAAGTCCCTTTAAACACGACCGTTTGTCATTTTTAATTAGCAGCAGTGTCGAAAAACTTTGTTCGCATAAGTATGTCGTAGAAAAAGGGAGCAAAATTGCAACGGCTTTGTCAGAAATTTGTGGATATTGTTTCTTAACTGAAATCCAGAAATATGACGCTCGAGCATACATACAATGTATGGTAACAACATGTTTTTGTTTTTTGTATAATTTCGACCCAGGGAAATTACATATTAGCAAAAAGTTAGAGGAATATTTTACTTAGAAAAATTTCTAACTGATGCGGTTGTTAATTTTTTTTATTATTATTATAATCGATAAAATCACCGCGGCACAGTCAAGATCACCTCACGGCACGGTGGTTGCGGAGCACTGTCCTAGAGTGCGGTACGGTTGCAAGGGCATTGACCCTTAGGAATCCTTGCAAAAGGATGATCAGAGTAATGGGGTTGAGGGAAAAGTCGGCAGAATGCAGTCAGCGAGAGATTATCGTGGATTGTATTTGTGTTCTGATTGTGTGTGGATACCGTGGCAATATTTTCTATGCGGTGCATGCTGCTGGCTATCTTCGCTGGAAGTGAAAAGGATGAAATAGACTTTGGACATTCTCGTCCCGAATTCACAGACTGCTTGTAATAATTTGTGTAAAACCGTATTCCGCTGTTAGTTGAACATCACTGTGAAAGTGTTATCTTGACTTGTTGAGGACACTTCATACCTTTATAAAATGAATAAAATAAAAGAATTTTTATGACCTATGCAAAAAGGAAGACAAGTAGCGATGCAGAAGATTCGTCTGAGTAGATTAAAGTTAAACAAGAAGGTCACAATATGTGGCCATCTTGATGGTCTTTTGCACAAAAGAATGATTTTTTTGAAAAAAAACCCATTTATGTGCAAAATAACAAAAAAAGTTGGCTGCGGTGCTTGTAATAAAGTTCAAATGCTTGTAATTGAGGCGAAATTGAGTTTGGAGATATCAAAGGGGTGGGCCAATAATGATTTTGTCTCGTATCGAGAAGAGCTGTTAACATCTCTACGACCAAAATATTCAAACACAAAGAAAGTGCTGGGCATAAAACTACCATGAAGATATTGGAAGAGGCAAGGAAAGAAACGCTAGAGAACGTTTTCCCTGTCCCGTCAAGAAAAGGTACCTGCCAAAATATTTCACACGACCAACAAAGTTGAAAAAATGTAATCAATCATTCAATAATTTTGAAATGGAAATTGACTTGCAAAAACTTAATGGTGTTGATATGGGACGAATATTTCCCAATACAAATGGTTGCATCAACTTCATCAATCATATTAGCAAGGAAATTAGAACAAACTTGGTGCACAAAATCATAATTTCCAAATCAAAAATATCGTTAATCATCAATCATTTAACATCTCTTAATCATAAGCCTACTTTAATCTTGCATTCCTGTGTAATGTTTTCTGGTTGGGAAATGACTACGCCAGTGTATTGATTTATTGACTTGAATTGAGTTAAATGATGTAATTGGCGAAAGGGATTATCTCTGCTTTAATTCGTCATCTACAATCTATTGGATTGATGGAAGAATACCTGAATGATTACCTACTAGTTTATTTTGCTTGTGATGGAGCAGCATTAATGCTTGAATCTCATGGGTGTGTTAAGAAACTATTGAAAGAAAGATTTCCATCTATAATTGTATGGTACTGGGATAATCATACATTGGAATTAGCCGTCCATGATGTTGTCAAGAGAATTTCTGGAATGAACAATTTAAAGACATTTACTGACAACTTATATGTTCTCTACCATGTATCACCAAAAAATAGCCAAGAGTTGCAAGCCTACGATAGTTCACTGGAAATGCAACTTTTGAAAATTGAACGAATACAAAGCACTCGATGGTTAGCATCCAGGTTTCGTTCAGTTTCTGCTGTTTGGTAGGTTACTGACAAGTTATATGTTCTCTACTATGTATCACCAAAAAATAGCCAAGAGTTGCAAACCTATGGTAATTCACTGGAAATGCAACTTTTGAAAATTGAACGAATACTAAGCACTCGATGGGTAGCATCCAGGTTTCGTTCAGTTTCTGCTGTTTGACAGGTTACTGACAAGTTATATGTTCTCTACTATGTATCACCAAAAAAATAACCAAGAGTTGCAAGCCAACAATAATTCACTGGAAATGCAACTTTTGAAAATTGAACGAATATTAAGCACTCGATGGGTAGCATCCAGTTTTCGTTCAGTTTCTGCTGTTTGGCAGGATTATAAAGTTGGTACATCATTTTACAGTTGCTAAGGATGATTCTTCCTTAGATTGAAGACAAAAAAAGACAGATTTAAGTACCAGGAAATTTATTCTCACCAATTTTCAAAATTAGCTACAAAGTTCGACAACAGATGGCGCTGCTGACTGGGAAAACTATAACCTAACCCTGGTTACCTAAGCAGAATGCAGCAAACCGTACATTTCCATCACCATCCGTTTTTTTTTTAATTGTTTTTTCAAATTGTCGGTCATTTTTAGAACACCTGGTATGAAGGTTTGTTAAAGAAAATTACATCAGTGGAGTTAATTTCAGACCTAGGGTTGATGTGTGATGCTCTTCAAGAGCTTTCTGAGCTATGTTTGAAATTACAAGAGCGCAACGTAAATTTGTATTGTGCGAATAAAATGATTAAATTTCTTGCTCTAATATTTGAAGAGAGACAAATATATCCCCGAGAATATTATGAAAAAGCCACCACGCCACCAAATGTCTCCAAGAGGTTCCCATATACAAGGAACATAGAAAGGAGGACCCACCAATATGTCCTATTTCATTTTATGAAAATCTGAAAATATCAATAGAAAAGACATTACCAAGATGATGAGCAAGCTGATTTACCTCAATGGGTCAGAGTGCTAGATCCAAAACTGTAGCCAGAAGAAGTTAACAAGTAATATAAAAACAAAATTTTTTAAAGTCAATTCCTACTTAGGTCAACAAAGAAAAATTTGAGTGTGAACTAATAGTAGGAATTGAAAAAAAGGATTGAATGCCAGAACCTTGCCTACTGTGCGATATTAGGAGGGGGGGGGGAAAGAGAGAAAAAAAGTTTGTCAGGTTGGGGATTCGATCCCGCAACCTACAGGACGGGAGGAGCCCGCGTTACCGCAGTGCTACCGTTTACAGTGTAAGAAGAGGGAAATTACTATTCAAGAGAAAGAGACGCTCTAGGTCTAAAACTAAAATCGATGAATTAAATTTAATGAATGAATTAATATTTGAAAAAACTGTATTAACATCAAGTGTCATCCACTACAAGTTTAAAAAAATGTATTTGAACTTGAGTGGATGAATAAAAAGTATTTTATTAACGATTGAAAATTTGAACAAGATATATATAGAGAGAGTGTGAACTAATAGTAGGGATTAAAAAATCATTTGACGTTAGGGGAGTCAGAAATAAGGAATTTATCAAGAAGACTTCGTTTGAATGAAAGGGAGATGATACAGAATTTCCGAGAATACATGGAGGGAAAAATAATTCTGGAAGGATTATTTCAATTAATACACCATCTTGATATGATTCCGATATCTTCAAGTGAAAATAAAAGCATTTTTTCACAGACGAACTTTATTATAACCTCTATAAGAACTTCATTGTTGACTAAAACAACATGTTCGATGTTCATCGAAATTGATGGCCCCCCCTCAAGATCTTTTTAATCCAACAAAATGTGTAGAATCTTGGTTACTTTATGGGTATCATTAAGCAATAGACGCATCGGCGAACCAAAAAAAATCGAAACGTTGAACCTTCTGAAGGCATAAGAAAGATTTGGAATTTTTACAATTTTTTTTAATATTTACATAATAAATAATTTAAAAATTTTGTTTAGTTTTCCGAATCGATAAATAGAATTCCGAATCAATAAATTCCGAATCAATAAGAGACTTAACAGATTTATTATTTTATTTTATCAAATTTCTCCAATAAATTCCTAAATGAAAAAAAGCACCTTTAACATCTTGTTAAACCATGAATTTCTCTTCAATTTGAAAACACGGTAGTAAAAATACACACATTTATTTGAGAAAACACAGTATACCCACCTATTTTTTTTAGAAAAAAAGCCCTGTATACACACACACACACACACACACACACACACATATATATATATATATATATATGTGTGTGTGTGTGTGTGTGTGTGTGTGTATAAACCTTTATATTCAATACAAAGAGAGATATGCATAAAATATACCTTAAATATTTACTTTGTGGGTTTCATTTGCATGAAAAATGCGTCCTTTATTTGCATATTTCTAACAAGTAACGCATGATTCCAAAGGAAAGCAAAAAAGCTGGTTGAATGTTTGAATTTCTTCGCTTGTAACTAAAAACAACATATGATGAAAGGAGATATGAATGATGTACAGCATAAAATATCTACTTTTAGCGGATAATTAGCAATAATGGCTCGCAGAGAGTCTGATGATTTCTTTTATACCTTGTTGTATTTTTGAATGCCAGCAAATGCTTTTCCTCCTTTTTTAACTTCATTTTGCCGAAATTTTATGATTTTTATTTCCAAAATGCTAATTAGTGACTGAGTTAATTAAAATTAATCTTACGTTGAGAAAGAATATACTTAAATAATACCCTATCTCTCGAGCAGGTTCTTTTCATTCACTAAACATTTTATTTGATATTTTTAGTAAATAAATCAACGCAATTAATGCAATCTTTGCAATCAAAGAATGCTTTGATGAACATAATTTTTAGAAATCGTAGTTTACAACCCTATTTTTCTGATTAGCAGCTCTTTTTTTCAATGTGTACACACAATTTCCACGGTCTTTCGAAACATAATAAAACTTATGAATTTTGATGCAAATTAAAGATTTTGGTAATTCTATTTCTAGAACGGCTTCTTTCATCCGAATACCTGGCGAGATGTTTTCTGCTAAACTTGAAACAAAGGGAAAATAATTATGTTTCCCCAAGGCGAAAATTGAATCTCGCTCTGTGTTCATGCATATTCATAATCTCCAAGTACTCTGAAAAGATATAATGTTATTAACCGCTATACATGAAATATGTGAATTGAACTTACATTGTCATTCGTTTTTAGCCTCTAAAATTAAAAATAATCGATAAGATTTCCGAAGAAGGTTTTTTTTGATTGATTTCTTAATTCAATTCAATATGACTTGATTAAATTCAATATGATAAATTTGTTGGTACTCTTTTGATCATTATGGTTATATTTTGCTACTTAAGGGAAAAAGGACTGACACTTGAAAAATTAAAGTTTTTTAAACTGCTGCATCACCCAGTGCAATCAAAACTTTTGAATTTTTAAAGACTCTGAAGCCAAAAACTAACGCTATTTTTGCTATTACCTTGTTTTTATTAACTTGCTTTCTTGTTTGTGTGTTTGTGTATTTGTTCAGTCAAACATTGCAATCGATTTTTAACTAACTTCCCGACTAGATAGACATTTGAAACTTTTAGAATAGCTCAGAACACGACGACAATACTTTTAGCCATCTTTAAGCAGAATTAAATTAATTTTCAGTAATTTTCAGTTAATTTCGTTTTTAAGACTGGTGCAGCCATCTATTGGCCGGAACGTTTTGTAGACTGGTGCAGCCATCTAGTGGCCGGAATGGGAACG
Organism: Dolomedes plantarius; assembly: GCA_907164885.2. Lineage (NCBI taxonomy): Eukaryota > Metazoa > Arthropoda > Arachnida > Araneae > Dolomedidae > Dolomedes > Dolomedes plantarius. The sequence continues at coordinate 207,822,737 of OU015495.1, forward strand.
AAATGTTACATGCAAGTTAACTTCGAATTAACTTCATTTTCTTTCAAGTTGATGGGATAATTAATTAAAAAAATTTTTAAAAAGTATTTATCAATACATAGAATTGTCAAGTTTATATGATTCAACAGAAAATTTAAAAACATGGTATATAAAAAGTTCTTTTTATCTTGTAATTATTCACTTTAGGTTCATATTTTGGAAAACTATCTGCCTGCCCTTCCCTAAATAGATCAATCATTTCAGACCTCGTATAGCCTATTCTTACCTCCGAGGGATTATTATTAAATATTTTCGTATAAGAGAAAGAAATACCGCTGGATCAGGTAAACTGAATGCCTCTCCTTGATTCAGGTAATACGATTATAACATTGCAAATTTTAAATTTAGAACTCACAGTTGTAATAGTGCAACTAGAGGAGACATTGCCATAAATGCTGGGAGAGAGGTAACACTAAAGACCTCAACAGCGTTTGGAGAATCTTCCACAAGGAAGTTAGTTTCCTGACTAGACAAGGAAGCTTTCGAATACTGGATACTCGATATGATTGTTTGCAGCAGAAATAAGGTTAAATATCTAATGCGTGTAATCTTTCTTATAAAAAAGGTTTATGATATAAAGATTGAAATCTATATCTACAACGTTTTCAGATTTAAAGAGCTTCGAAACATTTTTAGCAACACAACATAACTCATTGTATTTCTTGAATCAACTGTTCAATGAAAGAGATACCGGCTTCCTAATTTTATGCCTAATTAATATGAAACTTTCAGTAATTTTTATTAACTGTAAAATATTTTAAAATGATATCCACAGCCTTTTCTTTAAAAATATATCTGCAATTTTCTTTAATAATATTCGATAGTATGGATAAAACTAACAGTCCACTGTAGTCGTTAATAGTTAAGTCATTTGGAGTGCATTTGACCACTCCAATAATCATTCCAATAGCACTTGATGGAAGTGTGTGTGTATGTGTAGGGTTGCCATGATAAATTGTTGAAAACTAAAAGTCGTGATCGAAAAACCCCGGGGACTGCTATCGTAATCCTGGTCAGATTTAAAATATTTTAATAAAGACTTACAGTAAAATAAATCAATAGAGATTAATTGAATGTGATGTTTAACGTTATAAATTCTTAAAGGAAACAATATTTTTTTAATAATGTTATAAAATAATCAGAAAATACTTCTTATTACCCAGAAATACGGCATGAAAACAACAATTTATGACACTTTATAGATTTTGGTCTCTATATTTTTCTGAGATGCCAATCTAATTTAATACCTTGTTATCACTTTTTTGAAGGAACTGATAAAATATGTGACAAGTCATATTAAAACTATATTTAGTCTTGAAACTTCGGATACAGTTTCTGGTTAATCTCTCAGAAAGCAACATAGATTTATAGTAAAACAAATAATAAAGTATGCAACGTTGAAACACAAATATCAGTTATAATACTTAAAAAAATATTAAGCAATAAATGCGTTTACATTAACTCCCTCTTGCCTTAAATTGACCCCAAAAATAATTTTTTAAGCTTACATTTAATCTGTTTACTTTTAATTAATGAAAATATCTGTGAAATTGCTATTTTCATTTTTATTGATTACAATTTCGCGTTAAACGAAATTTGTGATATTGATTTTTAACTGGAAGTAAAGTACATTGATTTCTAGAAAAATTGCCCCATGTTTAATGAAGATATAAAAACTTATAACTACATTTGTCATCTCTAGATTAAGTGTCTTAGATTTTGTTTTATTCCAATACTATAATTATTATTATAATTCCTCAGAAAAAGCACTGTGTCTGGAATTACAGAGGCTGTTCGCACATTTTTTAGACGATTTTGGTAAGCGGTAATAAAAAATCGTTTGCTGCAAAAGAAATAATTCCAATTGTACTATGTTTTTAAAAGTCAAAATTATCGTCTGCGGCTTGAAAGTTTTGTTTTTATTCAAAATGGCGTTTTTAACAAAGCAGTGGTTCGAAGGCTACATTTATGCTCTTTCCGAAGAGAAATATGCATACTCCGTTATCCAAAAACGATGTGAGAGTCATGGTTTTGTGATATCTAAAGCGTCGATAGGTAATATCGTCAACAAGAAAGGAAAAAAACTTCAAATTGGAGCCTCAAGTGGGACAAAAATTCCAAACAAGTATCCAGGGAAAAAACGGACATCTCCGACTATTGCAAAGGTACGTTGTTTAATGTTAAAAGAAAATCCCCCCTAGTCAAAGGACAGTTGCAAAATCATTAAAATGCTCGGTGTCCACTGTAAACAAAATGATAAACGTTGATTTAAATCTTAATTGATTTTAATCTTGTGCATCGTCTTCTTCCAAATCATATCGCTAAACGCAGGACACGCTGCAGAATTCTATATGAGAAACACTTATCCAAAGAAAAATGAAAAACAATTGTCACAACAGATGAATCATGGGTGTATTTAAATGATTGAACATAAAAGAGCCATTTATTATCATAAAAGGGGAGAAAAAATGTAAGTACATGGTTCAAAGAATCGAAAGAAAGTTTTTCTAAGGGATTCATGATTGTTTCTGGGTTTTCTTATAATGGCAAGTTAAAAATAAAGAGAGTGGAAGCAAATGTCAAGATTAACTCCAAATACTATCAGGAACATATTTTATCGCCAATTTTTGTGAATGAAATAACATCGCTTTACCCACAGTGCCATCAATCTGTGAGACTCCATCTCACAGATTTTTGTGCTTTCGGACTTTTAAAATGTGCATTATCCAAACGTCGTCCCAAAACCCTTACAGGACTCTGGAAAGCTGTTCAGGAGGAATGGGATAGAATACCTCTTCTGACACTTCAAAAGGCATTATTATCCTGGAAATTGCGGTGTTGAAAGATAGTTCAGAATAAGGGATGTCAAATAGAACATTTGAAACACAAGAATTTTATGTAATTTAGTTTTGTAAATACAATATACATCGTCTAAAAAATGTGTGAACAGCCTCTGTAGTATCACGCCCCTTATTCATAATGGGACTGTCAGTACTGAATAATATAGTTTATGCAAAGCACCCTTACTTTTTGACGAATTTAGCACTTCATTCATGAAGTTGTCAGAAGAGATCCCCAAAACTCTGAGCACATGCTTTCAAATTTTACTAAAAAATGGTATTTAAAAATATTGATTAATAAATTTTTATGCACCAACGATATCAAAGTAAGCATAATAATTTTGTTAATTTAGATGAGAATGTGTCGATTAAACTGAGAACGCCTATTTTAATATTTCACAATAAAAAATTGGCAAAAATTGAATATGAAAAGTCTAGATTATTTCCATGTTACAGTTATCATTAAAACATTTAATTAAGATATATATGTATTACTTAGCGTAAAGATTATGAGGTATATCGCGTAAGCAATTGTTTAAAATTTGAAATCAGTTTGTAATCTTTGATTTAGCAAATTTGGATATATTTTAAAATTAAATGCAACGGTAATACGTTTGTTCATTTTGGATTACTACATGAATAACTGAATGTTATTTCTTAATTCCGAATTAATCAGGGATATATATATTCAAACTAGAATGACTTATTATACATAAAAATTTTTTTCACAAATACCTTATATTAATTTTTTAACAAAAATATTTTTCATTTTTAACAAAAAATTCTAATTATGACGATATTTAGTATACTTTTAAGTGTTTGTTTTTTTGAAAGGAAACTCACTAAAAAAATATCGTAGGAAAATTATCTTTTAATAGTTAAAAGTCCTTTTTCTTTAAGACGAAATAACTTTCATTCCAGAGAGTAAAGAAACAAAGCATTTATTAAAAAAATAATTTCACATTTTTTTAACATTATTCCTTTCATGTTTTCTTTTGTAAAATCAGAGATTTGTATAAACAAGGCTTTGGAAATATATTAAGCACTTGTTTACTCATAAAGTTTCTTACAACAACGCTTTAAAAAATACACGAGGCTAGAAATAGCCTAACATACATTCATTTCCTTCTAAAATATTATTATTATCATGTTTGTCTGAGATAAATTAAAAATCGAATAACTTTGAAAAGATAAAAGTACGAAAAGAAGTATTTTTCATTATCGATCTTATGCAAAAGTAAGTGCCAAAAATTCTTTTTCCCAAGAAAAACTTTTCGAAGTGACAAATTATCTAAAGATGCCTCTTCTCTTAGCTTTTGTTTCTTCACAATAAAAAGTTCCGAAATTTTCGAATAAAAATAAAGAAACTAAAAGCACTTCAGTCTTTGAAAGGAATGAAAATGTTATTGATCACTTATCGAGAATCAATATCTTTCAGAAGAATAAAAACGTTAACAAGCTCACGTACTTATATTGAAATTTTTTCGTTTTTCCGACATTATTTGAATGGTATGTTGGAGTTCGCTATAATAGTTCAAACACATTAAGTAATTGCTTTTTAAGTGTTCGATCCAGCTATTAGAACCTTATTCTACCACTTTTCCTAATGAATATAAAATCTGGAGTAAGAACAAAAACAACAGAATAATTTCGGTTGTTTATGAAACAACATACGATAAATAAAATCTTTTGAAAAATTATCTACACATCTACAACTCTATGCACAGCAGAAAAAATAATTTTACTCGCTTATGCAACAGGATTAATTAGCAATTAATTACTACTCTAAAGTTTTTACTTTCTTTTTCTTCAGCAGATGGAACCTCCGTGATTATGTAATATATTACTGCTACAAAAATTAAATAAATCAGTGAATTTTAATATTAATTCCATCCTAGTAAAACAAAGAAAAAGTTTAAAAAATAAGTCTGCCATCTTTATAATGAACATAAATTTGGATTTGTTCTTTTAACTGAAAAGCAAAATTAATGGAGCTGTTTTGGCGATATGATTTTGAAGGTACTCTACCAAACAACACCGCAGTACAGTTTTCACCAATTCGTTTATCAATAGACGATATCAGTGATTTTTTTTCTTCAGAAATCTACTGTATTTTTGGAGTAGAAATGGCCTGACATATATTCATTTATAAACAAGGGGTTTTTAAGCAAGATTTTCTTAATATCTGATGTGTAGATTGCTATATCTTTTCAATAGAACTGCGATCTTTGAAATCACGGATTTAATTTATAAATATTTTATTTTTTATTTCTATTCACACTTTACACGCAATTTCATTCCCTTACGTGAAACCTCTGGAGGGATGGTATAAGAAAAGACTCCCAGTTTCTGAAATTCCTGAAAATAAAAACTGCAAATTTAGTTTGAACATAATATTATTATACGTTTTCTTCAGGTCGGGGAAAAGTAGGTGTGATTGTCCCTATGAGATATACACAGATATAAAGCTCATATAAACAGTCTATTAGAAATAGCGGAAAAAATATTAAAAGTTTCCAGAAGATAGTCCCATAATGCTGCACTCGTCAGTTTCAATTTTAGGCGTGTCACTTTGCGAGTGCTTGAAAACATAAATTCTACTTCCCCGGTTTTTCGTTTGACGTACCTTTATCTAGATATTTCACTTTTCTGCTTTTATCAAAGATATGAAGTTCCGGAAAATTCTGGTTTTAATTTCACCGCATTTATATCTATGAGTTTAATGATGTGTTTTGAAAGAGGATCATGAGATGATCCGTCCAGCAGGAAGAAGAAATATTATTATCCATTTGAACTCAATTACCAATTTTAATTCTTACTGTGAATTTTAGAAAATATTATGATTTGCTTTTGATGCGCAACAAACTGACCTATACGTTGCATTCAAAATGATACCATCTTATAAATTACATAAAAAAAAACTATTCGAACTGTTTTCAATATTTTGAATCTTCAGATCCTATCGCCTAATTTTAGTACATAGCATATAAGACACATTTTGCCTGTTAAAGGTAACTTCTCTGCTTCAAATATTTGCATATAAAGAATTTTGAAAGTTGAACAGTAGTTAAATTCAAAGGATTAAAACCCCAGCTGCGTTGGTAAAAGCACTATGCTGGTACTGGTCTGCCAGAACGTAAGCATCCGTCATCGCAAATTGAGGCAACATTATGAAAAGTCGATGGTGTTTTAGAGGGGAAGAGGTATTTGGTTGAGAGAAGGTGATTTGTGGTATCGCAATATTGCTGCACGAGTCGGACAAAACGCTAATAAATTTATGAGTACTTAGAGGCAAAAGGCAAGTAGTGCCCCTGACAAGCACCGCCAATGAAGAAATCACAGCAATTGTGAAAGACAAGCACCGCCCCAATATGTGGCGGTGAAGAATCGATAGCATATTTTACCTGTTAAGGTAACTTCTCTGGTTCAAATATTTGCAAATTAAAAAATTTGAAAGTTGAACATCAGTTAAATTCAAAGGATTAAAACCTCAGCTGCGTTGGTTAAGCACTATGCTGGTACTGTTCTTCCAGAACGTAAGCATCCGTCATCGTAAATAGAGGCAACAATATGAAAAGTCGATGATGTTTTAAAGGGGAAGAATTATTGCCTTGAGAGAAGGTGATTTGTCGTATCGCAATATTCCTGCACGAGTCGGACAAAATGCTAATAAATTTATGAGTAGGGGAAACCCTTGTACCTAGGGCCATCGTGTACCTAGGGCCACCATGCTTTATTTCAATAATTATTATTTTACAACATTTTTACTCATTGGAGTGAGTGACAACATTCTTTCAAATCATAACAGCCATTTTTAATGAAAGAAAGAAGAAGCTATAGTTAAATAGAAAAAGAAGTCTTGATTTTATGATCAAAACTAAATTTTTTCACTTCAATTTGAAGTCTTATTTTGTGAAATTAAGTGCAAACTTATGTTTTAATGTATAGCAGATATTTTTTGTAATCATTAAAGGAAAAAATTATATAAACACAAAGTTTGGTTTCTGCAGGTCTTTGGCTATGGAAGCCATTTTGCCAAAAACAACAACATCTTGTACCTAGGGCCATGGCCTCTGGTAGAAAAGAGGTGGGTGAAAACTTGACAAGTGTAGAATTCTCACTGATACCCCCGAGAAAAATGAAATTCAAGCATAAATATTGAAAAAAGTAATTGATAAAAAAAGGTTACGAAATCTGTGTTTGAAACAGAAAATTTATGTGGGATCATCAAGAAGACAATGGAGAAAAAACATACATTAGAAAGTGATGAAATAATAAACATTTCCTCCTTTAAGACATTGCCTACAATAAACATTTCTTCTTTACGAAGATTTTAGAAGTTGTGCATGAAAGAAATAAAGCATACAAATTGTTTTTTTTATTGTAAACAACAATTTCAGTGTTTGGAAATAACTGGCCCTAGGTACAATAGTGTCATTGTACCTAGGGCCATTTCTAATTTTTTTTAAATTTTCTATATCATTTACAAGTTTTTTTTTCTGCACTTGGTGTGATTTTTATTTAAAGAGAATAAAGCACGTAATGTATACAAACTATTTTTATTATTGTAAGTTAGTTATAAGTAAAGATACTGCCATTTGAAAATAGCCGGCCCTAGGTACAAGGGTTTCCCCTACTTAGAGACAAGTAGTGCCCCTATATGTGGTTGTGAAGAATCGATAGCATATTTTTCCTGTTAAAGGTAACTTCTCTACTTTTCAAATATTGCAAATTATAAAATTTGAAAGTTAAACATAGTCAAATGTAAATGATTAAAACCTCTGCCGCGTTGGTAAAAGCACTAAGCTGGTACTGCTCTTCCAGAACATAAGCATGCCTCGTCGTAAATTGAGGCAACATAATAAAAAATCAATGGTGTTTTAGAGAGGAAAAGTTGTTGGGTTGAGAGAAGGTGTTTTGTCGTATCGTAATATTGCTGCTTACGTTGAACAAAATAGGGATGCGACATCGATGTCGATGTTTTCAAATCATCGATTTATTGAAGCCGATATTTTTTTAACATCGATGTTTTGTGCTCGATGTTTTACGTTGTCTCGATGTTTTTTTTTAATGAAAAAGTACCGTAATTAAAAAAAATTACCACGTAGCATAATTTTCACTCTTAGTAAATGTAAGTCTGAATTCTGAAAAGGACGAATACAAAAGGGGGAATGATACCTTAGCAAACAGACAAATGGCAATTAACAACCAATGAACCAATCAGAGCGCTTGGGATGTTCCTGACACTCCAGAACCTTCCATGGGGTTTTATTTTACAAATAGTATATACACGAGTGCATCCATTTAAGTCTTTGTTTTGTGCTGGTTTTATATAAGTTGACGTTAATATTATTAGTAAGATGCCTCCCAAAAGTACCGTTTGGAAATATTTTTACAAAACCTCTGACAAATTGGCGAAATGTAATATTTGCCTTAAGTCCCTCAAAACTTCTGGCAATACCGCGAATTTATCTGGACATTTGAAGGCAAAACATGGCAGTATTTACAACGGGAATTTTGAGTCAGCAATGTAGCCCAAAGCAACCAAGTTTTTGTCATTTGTGTCTGCCCAATCAGAGAGTAAAATTAAATCTCCCCCTCGCCCCACGACTAACGGAAGTAACATTAATGTTAGAGATTACTAAACCAGTTTTAAAACATGGATGTTCTAAAACATCGATGGTTTTTGGGCGATGTTTTATTAGCATCGATGTTTTAATATTGAATATCGATGTTTCAAAACATCGATGTTTTGTTATCGATGTCGCATCACTAGAACAAAACGCTAATAAATATATGAGTACTTAGAATCAAAGAAAGTGGTGTCCCTATATGTGGCGGTGAAGAATCGATAGCATCATTCACAACGTTAGTAAAACGATGGAGGATGGTGACATGCAAGGTAATGTCTGCCAGCACTGTTCACCAACAATTTCATCAAAGTGAGTGCTATAGATTGCCGCCCGTTACTGAACTTGTTAATTTCAAATATCAGCAATGACTTCCTTTTTTCAATGACTTCTTATAACTCTATACCACAGACGTCAGTGGCTTCGTATAGTGTCAATAGCGAAGACATCATTGCTGAATGAGAAAGAATAACGTCTTTATACGATGTTATCAAGGTAATAATTTTACGCTTTGATGTTGTGCCGTTACTAAAGTACAACTTTTGATCTGATTGGCTTTCCAGGAAACCTACTGTGGTGCTTCTTCTCACTGGAGATTTCCATACGGTGTGGTTTGGTTTCGCGCAGTACAGTCATGGCAGCACACGAGGTCTATTAGACCGGTACCTACTGCTTATAGTGGATACCGAACCACTACGACCATCCATGCCCACACCAAGATTCGAACCCGGATCCTCAGAACTGGACGCCAGTGCGCTACCGACCAGGTCATCTTTTTTAGGAGACATGCTACGTACGCAGGTACAAAACGACGTCAGATGTGATGACTTGTTCCTGCTCTACGTGTTTCGCCATTACTCTTTTCTGCCTCTGATGGTACATCCACATTCATGCAAACAAGTACCCCCCTACCCCGCTTGACACCATTTGACCCGCGTAACCCCCCGCCCCGCCTTTGATGCTCTGTCGGAGGACCGCTCGATCGGAGGATCATTGCAGACGCTTTGCCCATAAATCACTGGTTTCCCCCAAAGAATACAGTGCAGAGCACATGAATGTGAACGCTTTATCAGAGTGGAATGCGATCCAATGTTCCACGGTAATTATTGCTCGTCTGGATGGGTACTATCGCCCATCTTATTTTTAAAAACAATTTAGTCTCACCCTGTATATATATATATATATATATATATATATATATATATATATATATATATATATATATATATATATATATATATATATATATATATATATATATATATATATATATATACATATACATACATATATATATATATATATATATATATATATATATATAGATATATATATATATATATATATATATATATATATATATATATATATATATATATATATATATATATATACATATACATACAGAGAGAGAGAGCGTTGTTGCGTTAAGGTTAGACCTTATCGGGTAAGATTATAAGGTTAGACCTTATCCTATAAGGTTTCACCTTATCTCTCAAACAGTTATAGGATCTGGTTACAATTAAAGAATACCAAATAACTTTTCCTTTTTAAAATATGTGACAAGACAATGAATAAATGTAATTTCCTATATGCAGAGATCTTTATATTTGTATCGTTATTTTTTTCTTTTGTTCGCGTGTGCTGATATAAACTTAAAATAAATTTAAAGAGCGAGTCAAATTTCATAAGTAAACTATTATTGCGCATAAAAATATTTCAGCTTTGAAAATTACTCATAATTAGGCAAAGAAACGTAACCTGAGAGGTGATATTCTTTGCTCCCTAATATAAAACGAAATAAGTGAGTTTCGTGCTTTAGAAATTCTAAATACATCCACATTTCTTGCTTTCAAATACAATCATCAAAAGGGCATAAAATGCAATGCAATTTAAGAATTTTCGAAACTGCTGGAAATGAAATATTGCAAGCAAAACAAGAAAAGTTGAACTCTGTTACGATTTTCATTTTCTTGTTTCTCATTTTCTCGAAGTTTTAATGTTTTACTGTTTCGAGCTTCCAGTACTTAATATGTAATCTTCCAAATATTTGTTCATTTCCCTTTTAAAAGCTTCATTTATTATTCTGCTCAGGGTTTGACGCAATTTTTGTTCATATCTCTGGAGATTACTAGAATATGTAATTCCAGTCACTTCCATATTGCAACTTAGATTATTTCTGTTATCTGTTTCTTTGGACAGAACTATTAAAATTTCCTATGCATAGTTATAAATGATTCTCTAACTCTAGAATCAGTTGCATCCCATTACAAATCCCACTTGATGCATATTAAATATCTTCAGGCAACAGATAGAATAAGTCTTAAGATTAAATTCAAGCTATTAACTAATTTTGCAAGGCAATTCTTCTTATAGTGTAGGGGTGCACTAAGAGAGATTTTTGAAAAATTCTTCTTAGATTTTATTAAATTAAAATTTTAAGCTGTCTTGGTAACTTTTTTTAAGTTTGCATTTAAAATAATACTTTGACGGTTATAAAATTTATATCACGAAAAAGATCATAAAAATGCCTTTAAAATTAAATCTTTTTCGAATCTTTACCTCTATTTTCTGATTTTTGGTGAATTTTCAAAGATTAATTTTTAGAATTCAATTTATTAAATGCTGATCACGTGATTTCTTTTATGGTACTTTAAATAAATTTATCGTCATGGGCATAACAACTCAAAAAATTTTTTTTTCAAATTTTTTAGACAAAAAATTTTTATTTCTTCCTAATGCGGCAGACGATTAGACATTATTTTGTCTATAAAAATATCCCTTATGATTTTTTTATAAATATATATATTCTTTTCTACATCAATAGTCTATATTGATCGTCGTATTTATTATATATATATATATATATATATATATATATATATATATATTTCACATTAATTGCATACATCGACCGTTGTATTTAATTTGAATGTACTCCGTAGAGAAGTGCGGGTTTTCAGCTAGTCTCTATATATAAAACAGTTCCGTAACTGACTGGCTCACTGACTCACTGACTGACTGACATACAACGCACAGACCAAACCGCTGGACCTAAAGGGCTGATATTTTGCATATTGATACTTCTTATGGTGTAGGGGTGCACTAAGAAAGATTTAAAAAATTCTTAGATTTTTTTAAAATTAAATTTTTAAGCTGTTTTAGTAACTTTTTTAAGTTTGCATTTAAAATAATAATTTGAGGGTTATAAAATTTACATCACGAGAAAGATCATAAAAATTCCTTTAAAATGAGATCTTTTTCGAATCTTTAACTCCATTTTCTGATTTTTGGTAAATTTTTATATATTCATTTTTAGAATTTAATTTATTAAATGCTGATCACGTGATTTCTTTTTCTGGTAGTTTAAATAAATTTATCGTCACGTGCATAAAAACAAAATAGACAAAAAAACACTTTTTTTCTTGCTAATGCGGTAGACGATTGGACATTATCCAAAAAAATATTAAAATACAATAAAAGATATTACGTTCCTCAAACTGTACTATATTCTTTAGTATGTCCTATTACATATAATTTGACTATTTTCTTCTACATTATTTTGTCTATAAAAATATCCCTTACGATTTTATATATATATATTTTGTTTTTTTTACATCAATTGTATACATTGATCGTCGTATTTGTTTTTAATATATATATATATATATATATATATATATATATATATATTTTGGCATTAATTGCGTACATTGACCATTGTATTTAAATTGAATGTACTCCGTTACGAAGTGCGGGTTTTCAGCTAGTAGTATATGTTTAGAATTGTCTTTTGACAGTCTCTCTTAATATAGTACGTTTACAGTCCAGGAGTGTAGAAAGCACTAGCGGCATTAAATAGGAGGAAGGAGGGAGTTTGGCTCTAAGTAATTACAACGAAATAAGCTACCTCCTGCAGTAGAAGAATAAGCATAACACCCATATTTCTTTTTATGCATAATTTATTTCTGTCATTATAGTTTTCTATATTAAGATTTAGATTTACAGAAATGGGAAATCATGGCTACGGTAGAGAAGTATCTGTTAAGCAGGGTTGGGACATCCTCAACTGGGATTAAGTGATTCAAGTTGAGAACGACACCAAAGTTCAATGTAGGCATTATAAAATGACGATTTATTGCAAAATTAATTGAATTAAATCTCCACTTAAAAGTTTAAAGATAACACATGTAACGATCAAATATAAATGATCTATACAAGAATGTCCTCATCAACTAAGAAGATCCTTCATTTGATTTGCATAATCTATATATATAAAACAGTTCCGTAACTGACTCACTGACTCACTGACATACAACGCACAGACCAAACCGCCGGACCTAAAAGGCTGAAATTTTGCATGGCGATTCTTCTTATGGTGTAGGGGGGCACTAAGAAAGAATTTTTTAAATTAAATTTTTAAGCTTTTTTTGCAACTTTTTTTAAGTTTGCATTTAAAATAATAATTTGAGGTTTATAAAATTTATATCACGAGAAAGATCATAAAAATTCGTTTAAAATAAAATCTTTTTCGAATCTTTATCTCGATTTTCTGATTTTTGGTGAATTTTTAAAGATTACTTTATATAATTTAATTTATTAAATGCCGGTCACGTGATTTCTTTTTCTGGTACTTTAAATAAATTTATCGTCACGTGCATAACAACTAAATAGACAAAAAAATCATTTTTTTCTTTCTAATGCAGCAGACGATTGGATATTATCCAAAAAAAATTTTTTTCCCTTACGATTTTTTTATAAATATATATATACTAGTATATATATATATATATAGATATACATATATATATTACATCAATTGTATACATTGATCGTTGCATTTCTTAGATATATATATATATATATTTTTTTTTTGGCATTAATTGCATACATTGACCGTTGTATTTAATTTGAATGTAAATAAGCTACCGCGGAATTTGAATGTAGTGAAGATCGGGTTTTCAGCTAGTATTTCTATATACAATCCGTATACAGTCCTAAAAAGATTGAACGAAGTCGTGGTTCGTATTAGAAAATCGTCTAATTCTAAGCCTAGAATAGAGCATTATTATAAGGCTAGCTCCTTTACATGGACATAGTTAATAGATTAAAGAAATGCATGGACCATGGTCTTTCTCTTTTTGTATATAACATTTTATTTAGTGTAAATAATCATTAAGTAAGTTTTGCTATCTCATTTTTTAAAATTAATTTTGTTCAAAGTAATTAGATCTTGCTAGTATGTATTTATTAGTTTTATGAAGTATGCATGCGTGTGTATACGTGTTGATTTTGTATTAATTTTAGTTATGATTTTATTGTTTACTTTTCTATTATCAATTGCATGTATTGTAAGTAAGGCTTCCTGCCCAAGAGCTGTACAGTGCGGGACGTGCAGTCCTTGAGGGGGGAGCAATGTTGCGAATTTTGTAAATATTGCATTTTGTTTCGTTAAAATGGCTTCTATGGAAGAGATCCTATAGCTATATGTATTTAGCATGGGAGTCTATGGGAATCTCGCCAAATATGAGAGTTATCGCGAAATCGGCGATGGATTTTGTGACATATTTTGGTCACCAGCTTTGATGATATTTCGCCAAATTTTGTGATATTTCGCCAACTTGCCGACTTAACCTTTCTGGGATCTTCTAGAAATATCTAGCTGTGACTGACCTATGGAAGGCGCTTTGGAACTCTATAAATATACCTAACATTGGCATGGGAACTCAGATCAATTTCCTAGTGAGAATTGAATGCGTTTTAAGGGGATGGTGGACTTTCAAATTACCAAAAATCGAGCAAAAATTGGAATTTTTTGGGGGGATGTATTAATATTTTAAAAACATGTAAATATTGGAATGAAATGCATTTAAAATATGTAGTGAAAAGTAAAATGAAAACTTGGTGGCTTTACAAAAGTTAGTATTAAAGGTAGGTGAAAAAACATGTTTTAAATGTATTTTTCTCAAAATGAGTAATTTCCAGATTTGCAAGTCTTTAAAATGCTCCTCGCGTCATAATTTTTGACGAAAGTTTATGAAATTTATAATAATGACTCCTGTAATACATGAAAATAAAGTTATGTATCCATTTTAGGATTCGAGGTCATTAAGGTTATCAAAGTTTAATTTGAGGGTACAAAAGTACAAAAATTTCAAGAAAATTCAGAGTACAAGCATAAAAATATTGCCTGAAAATTAACTATTCAACGAAAGTACAAAAAAATACATAACTCTGTTCAGAAAGTATTTATAAGCAATATAAATGCAAAATTAAGGGGAAAAGTTTAAAATTGAGTCGCAAGGAGCATTTTAAAGAAGGGTAATTTAATTTCAATTTTTTAATTATAAAATATTTTTTTAAAAAAATATCTATAAAATTTTATAAGGTGTTTAATATTGTTAGACTTTAATGAATATAAAAGCAAAGTTTCATATCTCTGGGGCAAAAATTTCAAAAATCGCTGTGAAAGGTCCACCATCCCCTTAACTGCGGTAATTGGCGTGCACTGTACTGAAAATTCTGGTATCCTTACTTGTGTTTTTAGAATTTTCTGGTTGTTACGTCTTTTATGTTTGAATTTGTGTTTAATCCAGAAGAATTTACAAAATAATAAATTTATTTTGTGTGAACTTTCTGAAGAGATTCTTATTCAATCCTGAAGAACCCAGGAAAACGGAACAATATATATGATACCGTGAAAGACCGAAATTGAAGAATGTCACCATTCTTCGGTGAATGTCAACACATGCCAAATACGTTGGTGGAAGACCAACTATTTGGTTATATTCTTATACATTTGGACCATCACCGGTGTATGTCGACAAGCACAGATATTCTTTGGTGGAGGTCGAAACGAGAAGCCGAGAAGACAGACAGTGTATTTAAATTTATGTAAACAATGTCAAATGGAACGTAGTGCACATAAAAAGGTATTGTTGGGAAACCAATGGTCATTTCAGAGTTAAACTCAACATGTCAAGTCGATCTGATAGACTTGTAGTCACTCAGAGATGGCGAATATAAGTTTATAATGGTGTATCAAGATCATTTAATGAAGTTTGTCCAGCTACGACCTTTGAAAACTAAGACAGCTGAAGAATAACCACCGTTTGCAGCAACAACGTGGGTCAGTCTGAGGACAAAATTCGCAGACGCCCGTGCAAACATTTCAGTTTGAATGTCCTGACTAGCAGCAGAGATGTATTGTTCCAGTTTATCTACAGTTTGTCGATTGTGACGATACACCTAGTCTTTTAAGTACCCCAAAGAAAAAAATCGCATGGTGTCAAATCTGGCGAATAGGGAGGCCAATCCATGCCACTTTGCGTATGCTTCTTGGTTTGAAAATATCATATATATATATATATATATATATATATATATATATATATATATATATATATATATATATATATATATATATATATATATATATATATATATATATATATATATTACTGTGAAAGACCAAAATCTGGAAAATGTCGACATTCGCCTGCGAATAGCACCATTCACATAGTCGCTTTATGTATGTCCGAAATCTTTGCTAAATATCCTTATTTGTTACTTACATCGGCGAATGTCGACATTCACCATGCACTGATGGTAAATGTTGAATAAAAATATTTTTGTTACGTTTTTAAATCATACTTTATTATTATAACATATTATGATATACGTCAAAGTAGGAGAATGCTTAAGTAACAGCACATGTAAAGAAACTGTTGAACTTAACAGTACAATCTAAATGAGAAACGAAAAATAACACCAATAATAAACTTAATTATGGGATCGACGTTATACAATCTTATTTTATTGCAACAACTTAAACAGTTATGACACTTTGAATTGCACATGAGTCCCTTGCTTTTACAACTGCATTTAGTCGTGGAATAAATACTCTTTTTGCAATGACAGCGTGTATAGGCTTGCCCTCCACTTCTCGAATTAGTTGTAGCTACTTCTCTCAGTGAAATTTCTTAAGAAGAATTCTCATCTATGGAAAGTAACTTTTCTTTACAAATTATGAACTGATTACGGGTATAAAGCTGCTTGATGGTACCATTTTTGTTTGTAAATTTGTAAAAGCCGGAGTCTTCTATTCCAACAACAACCACCAGCATATTTCGGGCAACTGTACGACCACGGTCGACATCAGGGACTTGTATTCGTACGCTATCACCAATTTGAGCAGGTGAAAATTTTCTTTTTGAGGTTCGTAACATTTTCGTTGCTTGCAGTAGAAGATTCTCTTTCACGGCCGCTCTTTTTATAGAAATAAACTCGTGTTGTTCGGTCAGTGCTTGATATGAAGACGTGGTAGGTTGCAACTCCTCTTCAATATTTCTCTTTGGAAAATCTTTTTCCGTATTGCCAGTGCTCAAATTTTCTTTAAAAGTATTAACAATTTCTTCGAGCTGTTCTCCGGTTTCAATATTTGCAATTTGTTCCGAGGGAAAGGTGACGATGCTATGCCTCTTTTTGGTTTAACCCCAAACAGGGCTTCATAAGGACTTTGGCGTATTCCTTCGTGGTATGTAGTGTTCTTGGCAAATTGAACAAAAGGACAGACCATCTGACCATTTATTTGTATCGTTGTCGTTCATCCACGCATTTAACATATCCTGTATATCCTTATTGGCCCTTTCAACTGAGCCTTGTGTTTGACTATGACGAGGCTTTCCATGAACTATCTTAACATCTTTCTACATAGCGCATAGTTCGGATATGCCTTGATTACTGAATTCCCTACCATTATCAGAATGCAATATAGCTGGGGCACCAAATATTATGAATATTTGAAGAAGGTGATGAAAACATTGTTTTTCAGTTTTTCCCAGTCAGCAGCGCCATCTGTTGACGAACTTTGTAACTAATTTTGAAAATTGGTGAGAATAAATTTCCTGGTTACCTAAGCAGAATGCAGCAAACCGTACATTTCTATCACCTTCCGTTTTTCTTTAATTGATTTTTCAAATCGTCGGTTATTTTTGGGACACTCGGTATATATATATATATATATATATATATATATATATATATAACGATATAATAGTTTGCTACGCATCACTATGTTAGTTACATTTTCATTTATATTTCAAACACAAACGTCTTACAAAGTATTAGAGCATATGGTACATTTAAGTAATCACACAAGCGCAAACCTTTTCATTTATCCGCACATTGAAATTAGAAGAGTTCAAAACTTCCTTTCCAATAAATCGCAATCATAATGAAAGTTATTTTCACAATTCAAATTCAGTCTAATTTGTGAAACTCGCAATGTATTCTCAAATGTATCAGTTTAATTTTGAAATACTTAAATGTTAATGTTTATATGTTTCAGAAATGTAATCTCTACTGGAAAGGTTTGAAGTCACATATTAGCATTTGGTTTTTACTTATTACACTTTTATTATATGCAATTGCTATGAGTTTTACACGCGCAACTCTAGTTTAATGGCATTGAGCCACTCGAACCATAACATCTGTGTTTGCAGGCTAATTTCTGCGTAATTTAAGATGATAAATTGGAATAAATTACAGTAAGAGTAGGAACATGTGAGAACCAGAAACATGTAAGGGTATTAAATATCACAATTTAGAATATAATTTGAAAAGGAGGGTGTATTTTTGGTTTCAGTTTTACGAAAATTAAGCGGCTTCTGTTTTTTAAGCATAGATGTTTCCTAGCGCTGAATTGCGTGACATCAATATTTCATTTTTTTTTAATTTTATCTAGTTCTAATAGGCAAGTTTGGGTGCAGTTACGTCAGAGTTATTTGTTAAAGTACTTGTGGAATCGAATGTCAATGGCAGTTTATACATTTATTTAATGTCTTGGAAGATTGGTTTTCTATGTAACATTTGAAAGACTTACTTATTTCAAAGAAATTTCTGTCTTCTTTCAAAAGATCATTTATCCTTCAGATGTTCAAACGATAGCGCCAGAAGATACTTTGCTGAAATTTGAATGAAAATAATTTTAAATATCATCCGTGTAATAAATTACTTTTATATTGTCTGCCTATATAAAAAAAACAAAAACTAACAGAATGTTCAAAACTCTTACCGAAAACATTTCGACTCGTTGTAAAATACAGACAAGAAACATGGTTTTGGTAATAAGTGCAAAGTCTTACACCGAGACATGATACAGATTCTTTTACTTTTTGCACTAAATATAACTGCTTATGTCCCATGAATGATATTTCTCAACTGCAATTGATTTATTCAATTCATACAATATCCCAAGTTTACTACCCTTCATTTACCTGAGAGCCTATTCCAAGAACGCAGAGGATGTATGCACTAAATCTTAAGAGTACATTGAATCTTTCATTTTATTCAATTTTAACAATGTATTCACATTTTCCTTTCATGAAATGTATTTTCTTTTACTAGTGTATGTACTTTTATCTACTTGAGTATATTCTAGTAACCTTTTTTTGACAACTAAATACGCGTTTTTCTTTTTATCCATGTCTGTCATTTATTTCATTCAAATGGCATTTTCTGCTGTTACTCTTTGACAAGTGGGTGTATTACAATATGAAGAAAATATTTGGTGATCCCTATGTTCAGTTTTTATAAATAGTTTCTTTCCTTCAGCTGTCCTTCTCTCCCTTTTTAACTATCCGGGTGTTGACATAAATTTGAAGAAATCGTCTTGCTGGTATTTTTATTTAGTTGCTCGGGTGACATCAAAATTAACCCATAGATGTAAACAGTACAAAAGTTACTGAAATAGAAATCATTCACATAAGGTATATATATATATATATATATATATATATATATAAAACACGAAAACCCCTTTAAAATTCCAAAATTCATTCAAAAATACTTAGGCGTATCCCTATGAAAATCAATTCCGTAGTCAGTTTCGATGACAATGAAATCGAACTTAACTAGGCATTTTCTACACCACCCCCGTGTTGTTTCCGAATCTTTTGGCGCTTAGATGACACATCTTCTCGTGGAGCCCAGATACCTGGGCTCAGACAATAATTGTAGGAGTTTTTGATCACGAGACAAGACTTCTATAAAGTTATAAATAGACGTGCAGCCAAGTAGAGGTGAGATTTGTTTTATTTGTCGCGGTACAGTCAACATGTAGTGTTTAGGGAATAAAAACCTTTGTTCTAAGAATGGTGTAGTTTTGTGTGCCCGACGGCAGGAAGGGCCAGGTAAAAGCATGTTACCAGGTAAAATACTTGTTTTTCAAACTCCGAAAACCCAGGACCAGCGGCGAGTCTTCATCGACCAACGACGCATAAGTGGGGGAATCTGGACTACAGAGTTGACCTTTTGACGCATCGGCCACCCTCTCTCTCTCTGTGCCGGTGCATTACACATATATATATATATATATTCATATATATATATATACATATGTATATATATATATACATACATATATATATACATACATATATATATATATATATATACATACATATATATATATATATATATATATATATATATATATATATATATATATATATATATATATATATATATGTGTGTGTGTGTGTGTGTGTGTGTGTACATATGTATATATATAAATATTGTCACACGCAAACGGAGATGATATTTATAATAGTTCGTATCAGTGAACTTGAAGTTCTCGGAGTCATAAATTGTTCGTAGCAGTATGAAAACAAAAGTTCGGGATACTATGACTTCGTAGAAAGTTCAGTTAGACAAGTGGCCCTAAATAGTTCTGAAACCTAAATTCACAAAACTGTTCTTGCAATACGAACCACGTTTCGATGATGGAACAAAGACTCCGGACACTGCAAACAGATACTGATGAATGTCTATAATTTGATCACGATGAATTTCTTGAAGGCATGGGGCAATCGTCAACTCCCACGGAAATGGTGAATATGGACGGATGGGTTTCGAAGATTACGAACTTACGAAGTGTACGAAGGACTAATTAAAAGAAATCATGACGATCCTTTCAGCTGTAAATAGTGGAGTACAGTCTCTTCAAAAAAAATTACTAGAGCTATCATATTCATGGAGTACGTTGTGCCGGAAACAAATTTCTGGTGCAATACCACAGGAACACGAGCGGCTATAATCCCTCAACAGAAAAATATAAAAAAAACAATGCTTCACTCACAAAAAGGTAGACGAAACATATGTAGACTTTGAATTCACGTTTATTTGAGATGAATATATATATATATATATATATATAATATATAATTTGCTCTGCTAAATATATATAAAGTTGCATACACTTGAAGACATATCTAAGCACACAAATTCGGGAGCTGAAAAGTGATGACCCTTCAGGTTGGAAGTCTAACACCTTCTCAATACACAGATAACAAAAATAAGAAAAAAAGGCAGCTCCCCTCCCCCATGGTCAAAGACCAGGGATTTTGGGGACCTAAAATAAACTTACAGAGGAATACACCAAACTCTGGCTAAGAAAAATCTCTCAATCTAAGTGCGTACTATCTTTTTTTTTTAAACTCTGAAGAGAGGAGTAGGGGTTGCCAAGAAATACGGAATTACGCCAACGCTAGCGGGAATAAAGCAAATTGGCGGGAAAAAATAATAGCGATAAATTATGCCAAAAGGCAACCTAGAGTTGGAGGACATTCTCATTGGACGGAATCAACGAACCACCGTTCATTATGAGATTGCGCGCCACTTTTACGTAGAAAATTCGCGAATATTCGACCGCCAGGAGTGACACCACGTTCCCACGGAAACTTAAGAAAGCAATTACTGAGGGTTTTATTTAAAACTGCACAGTTCCCACACAGTAGGGGGGGGGGGGACCGTTTATTCAAGGAAACCCGACATGCTGGCTGATGGGGTTTTAAACAGGAAACGGGCATAAAGGCACTGCTTACCATTAAAAGAGCCCTCAATAGAATCAGGATACTTTTATGGCTGATAATTACAGGGTTGAGCTGACCAGATATGAACATCACAAATAGCCTAAACTTAGGTGAGATGTATCAGCAGAATTCACAGACCACACACGATTACAGGGCTGGTATCAACATTGCAGAATTTTAAACCAAGGAATCAGAGGATTTCCTGAGATACCGATTTTTAAATGGGAAATTAAAATTACTATTAAAGTTACAGTTAGAGTATTAATTGCAGACAAGAATTAAAGTACAAAAGGAACCTGTGGTGAATTTCCTCGCCACATATATATATATATATATATATATATATATATATACAGTCGAACCTCCATATATCGAACTTCCTCATATCGAAATTTTCTATATATCGAACTCTTAGCAAATCTCCAGGTTCATTACATAGAAAAATTGTTTCTATATATTGAAAAAATCGCCGTATATCGAGATCCTAGTGCTACGTCCTTGAGTCGACGCACTGAACTTATCCGATTGGTTAAAACGTGACACCTGGTTATATCGCGTCATATGGGGTGATGTTTCTCGAATTTTGCAAGAGGTTCGATCTTATATAACTGTTGGCCGCACGTGGCGTTTAAGGGGAAACTAATAGATTACTTTGGTTGGATATAAGTCAAAATCGGAAATGAGGGACGATATAAGTGAAAATCAGAAATGAGGGACGGAGTTCTGTTGAGATAAGATGAAAGAATTTGGATTGACGTGTTAATGATAATGAAAAGGTTTGAAATTTATTTCATATATATATATATATATATATATATATATATATATATATATATATATATATATATATATATATATATATATATATATATATATATATATATATGTATGTATGTATATATATATATATATATATATATATATGTATATATATATATATACTAGCTGAAGTACCCGACGATGCCCGTGATTTTAAGAATGTTTGTTGTTAACCAAGATCAATTTAAAAATTAACACAGTATAAATACACATAAAAAATATATGTGAAATGTTATACACGTCTCAGAATTTCAGCCTTTCATAATTTTAATACTAAAATCTGAAAAGTAAAAATGTCAAATTCTCTAATGTTTGTTAACCAAAATTAATTTAAAACTAAGCACAGTATAAATAACATAGAAAAAAAACCTTGTGAAATCTATAAATATATAAATTTATAATAAACTCCTCAGAATTCAGCTAGAATTAGCCTTTCATCATTGGGGTAAAAAAAAGCTGCAATTACAGGTTCAGCAGAAATTTCCAATAGAACAATGATATGAATGCAGCGTTGCCTCTTAAAAAAATGAAGTGTTTGATTGAGGGCTGCAAACCATTCAACTCCTCTCCACATTTAACTCCTATAAACATCCTCTACATATTAAGGGGACAGGGACCTTTTCGACAAATGGAAAAGCCGAAATTTTTGCTATTGTTTATGTAGCCATAACTTTTTTAGTTACTTAAATATTATAATAATTTTTTAACCACAGATAAATGCTGTAATTGTGAGCATTTTGGTGTAAAATTTACATATATTAGTTTATAATGATATTTTATATAACAATGCAAAAAAACATACTTTTTTTACCATGAAAAATTATAGTGTCTTTTCAGGTACATTTTACTAAAAAACTAAATAAGATCTTACCTTCAAAATTTGCATGGACCTTATATATACTGTGTTTAACACTGTGAATACAATATATTTTTCATAAAGGCATACATATATATTTTAAAAAATTATAAAATTTATATAGCAAAAAATGCTTTTTTTTAAATATTTCATTTCATATTAAAAACATTTTATAACTTTTATATAAAAAATTTTCAATTCAGTAGATGTAAAACTACTATTTTAATGATACAGTGAAGTTTCACATGTATAGCTGCAATAGTATTTTCAAAAAGTGTACCAAAAGATGAAAAAATATCATTTTGAGAAAACTTAAAAAAACACTTTACATACCCAATTTTTATAAATTTTAATATTTTTAAAACATTCCAGGCATGTAATCTTGTTGTTTTTGTATTTCTTTATTATCTGCCTGTTTTTTAATAATTTTTTTATGTTTCCTGGCTTCTTTTGTGTGCGTTTGCACTTTGATCTCAGCTTCGCAAATTCTAGTTTTGTCAATTTTGCGAAGTGAAGCTCTCATATTTGAGCCAGGATTAATATTCATTGCTTCAAACACTTTTGTTCGGCTGTACATACCATCATTGAAGCATATTACGGCATCCATAACACCAATTTTTAGTGTATTAATGCCTACAAACTTTGTTTTTGGAACCCTTTCCCAGATACAGCTGTTAAAACTCTCATTTGGGTTCTGTGTACAGCCATGCAAACACTTTTCTAGAAGCTTCTTATCAGCAAGGCTTCTAAAAACTGGCTTTATGGCAGTTAAAACTGCTTCGGGCAATGAGTTTTTATGTACATACTTCTCACCAGTTTCTTTAGCTCGATTGAAGCCACACCAGCTGTCACGTCCTACAGGACACAGGCCATGTTGTGGATTGTCATCTTTTGACAATTTATGAAAATAAATACTCCATATGGATTTAGCCATATCATCAACTGTCTTGTTAGTATTACGTCTTATGGCTAAACCATAATAATTTTTCAGTTTATTTATTTCATTGTCAGTCAGTCGTCCACGACCAGAAATAATTTTCCCATCAGCAAGTTTATTATTTTTTAGATTTTTTCGTAAAGACCTAAGTCGACCCCCCATCCTTTTTTGGATGTGGCCAATACATTCCAGCTTTTCGACTTCAATATCATTGCCATACACTTTGGCCTCTGTAACAGATAAAAATCCTTTAGAGTCTCCATCGCCCAGGTATTTCACATAGCGTACATTGCGTGTGACCTCTGAGCGACGGAAAATGCTGAGAACGCCAGCGGCTTCCATTCCGCCACTATATCCTTGAAATTTTTTTTCACACTCGTGAGGGATTTCCTTTTTGGATTTACACAAAAAACAATATTTAGTTAGGCACTCTATATCCAAAACTTTTCCATTTTCAAGGGAAGTGGCACACACAACTCCATTCAATGATGTATGCCCCCTTTTCTGCCACGTCCCGTCGAAAGCAGTAACTATGTCTGTATCACCATCCTGTGATTCTACAGTTTCATTTACTGCATTGATCATTGATTTGGAACTAACATTATATAAGGCATTCATCAATTTTTCCTTATACCGTTCAAACTTTGCAGGAGGAGGAGGTAAATTCATCATTCCACAGAATATATCTGCAGCTTTTTTGCCTTTACCAAGGCATCTCATTGAGTACACTAATCGCATATTGATATCATAAACTTTGGAAGCATATGATGTCATAGAGGATGTGGAATGTCTACAGTTTATGCAGAACAACACTAAACTTGTAGCCAGGCCTTTGCGACTGCCAACATCTTCATACACATCGAAACTGTTTTCAGAACCACAATTTTTACACAGTACAACTGTATTTATTAAAGTTTTTAGAATGTCTATGTTAACAATAATATTAAAGTTTCCTTTAACAGAAGCATTCTCATCGATTTCAGAAACATGTATTTTTTTACCTGACGCACTGTCGTTCATTTGATCGTAATTCGTTTCACTTGTTACAGTTCTTTTTACACCTCCATAATACTTTCTTTTACCGAATTTTTTTATTCGAGGCATAGCAAAAGGAAGTAAACTTGGATAAATATTAAACAAAATAAGGTATAAAATAATATAAAAAAATTATAGCAGGAAAATGCGATGAAAGCAGCGAACACGATGAAAGCAAGCGAAGTAAAACGCACAAGGCAAGAGTAAACAACACGATTTGAAGGTCAGAAAAAAACACACAGCTTGGAATACATCTGCGATAAGAAGTGCGCCGTTAATAATCATTGAGTTTGCAGTTAAAATGACGATAGTAATGAAAGTGTTTGAAAGAACAGGGAATCAAAACAAGCAACTGTCCCTTTAAATGGGCGTGGCAATCTTTGTTTACAAGTTTAATTTTAAAATTTTCCCTGTTCTAGAGACGGAAACAGTACAAATTATATATTTTTCGAATCAGGGAAATGTCCCCAATTTTTTAAGTACCAAACTGAAAATTCGAATTTTTGAAAGATTTTCACGTCCCTGTCCCCTTAAATTCCTTTTCTCTCCATAATAAACTCCTCAGAATTTTGGTATATTCAGCCTTTCATCATAGTACCACTAAAATCTGAAACATCCTCTCCAGAAATATAAATTTATTAATTTCAATAATTAAACACACACAAATATATAAATTACGCAAAAGTTTTTTAACCAACATTTGAATAATTCGTAAATGAAAAAGCATATGAAAATAAAGATAAGAACTTCCGGAATCGAAATTAATTACCCTTAATTTTTAATTAATAAAAAACCAACATAATATGAATAAAAACGATAGTTGCTTAAAACCATATGAAAATAAAGCTATTATAAAGATGATAATAATAAAAAAAGCATAAGAAAATAATGCCCGCGCATGAAGTTAACGTTACGATATAAAGATAGTAATAATAATATAAACCGCGTGCATAAAATATTTAGCTTTTCAAGCGAAATAAATTGATTTTTAGAAAAAAACTACTTTTAATCGAGAAATTAAAATACATTGCACAAAATTTTAATTTTACCAACTTTCCACCCTACAATTTACACCCTACTTCTTTTAAATAGGATGTAAATATAAAGTTTTAACAGCCAATTGAATGCCAGTTAAAAATAATGTGTGCGCATCAAGTTAACGTTACGATATAGAGATAGTAATAAAAATCTATATATATATAAAACAGTTCCGTAACTGACTAACTGACTGATTGACTGAATGACATACAAAGTACAGACCAAACCGTTGAACCTAAAGGACTGAAATTTTGCATGGCGATTCTTCTTATAATGTAGGGGTGCACTACGAAAGATTTTTGAAAAATTCTTCTTAGATTTTTTTAAATTAAATTTTTAATCTGTTTTTGTAACTTTTTTCAAGTTTGCATTTAAAATAATAAGTTGAGGGTTGTAAAATTTATATCACGAAAAAGATCATAAAAATTCCTTTAAAATGAAATTCTTTTCGCATCTTTACCTCCATTTTCTAATTTTTGGTGAATTTTTAAAGATTAATTTTTACAATTTAATTTATTAAACGCTGATCATGTGATTTCTTTATCTGGTACTTTAAATAAATTTATCGTCAAATAACAACGAAATAGACACAAAAAAAATTAAAATAGTGGCGCCATCTACTGTACGCTTGTGAATCGAGAATTGTTGATTATTTATTAATTAAAAATATTGGAAAGTTCTTGTGGATCTGTAAATATACATGTGGTAACAGTTTTAAAATTTATAAATTATCAACCTACACAGGTGATAATTTATCCGGCGTTGCCCGGGATTTTAAGGATGTTTGTTAACCAAAATCAATTTAAAAACTAAACACAGTATAAATATCATAGAATAAAAAGCATGTGAAATTTTATACACATGAATAAAAAGAAAACCCAACATAAAAAACCATAAATTTACAATAATTTCTTCAGAATTCAGCTAGATTTAGCGTTTCATCATTGGAGCAAAAAAACCCTGAAAAGTAAAGCATAAAATATATACATTTATAATAAACCACTAAAAGCTGAAAAGGAAAAATGTCAAATTGTCTTTAGGAAAGTAAAGCTGAAAAGTAAAAATGTCAAATTGTCGAACGTTTGTTAACCAAAATCAATTTAAAAACTAAATACAGTATAAATAACATAGAAAAGATTTAGCCTTTATCATTGGAGCAAAAATTCCTGAAAAGTAAAACATAAAATACATAAATTTATAATAAACCTACCAAAATCCATTAAAAAAATAAACACAGTATAATTAACATAGAAAAAAAAGTATACGAAATGTTATACACATTAATAATATGAAAAATAAAATAAAATAAAAATAATAAATAAAATAAAAATAATTTTAAAAAATAATAAATAAAAATAATAATAATAATAATTTAAAAAATAATAAAATAAAAGCTGAAATAAAAAAGCCTCCATAAAAAAGCTGAAAATACAGGTTTAGCAAAATCTGTACGATCCGTATTCGAACCCGCGTCGTGTAGTGTAGTAAATGAACGCTCTTACCGAATGCGCCACAATAACATGCTGGTGTATTGTGTAAATAGGAGAATATTTGTACTAAAATTTCTGGAAAGTTGCTATGGGTTGGTGAATATACATGTATTTATGGAGTAAGAGGAGTTTTAAGTTAGAAATAAGTTAGCAGGATAGAAGCTTAGTCTTTAACTCTTCAATAGACACAAAGACATAAGCGAGGGGGGTTGCAGTAGCGATTAAAAATGATCTTGTGACACTTAGCGTGGTTGATTCGAATTTTCCATCGCGTGTGATAGTGTCAATATGCCGTTGGATCCGATTTATTTTAGAGTATAAAATCTGACTTGAAAGATTATTATTTTCATTTATTATTCTGGTTTAATATATAATTTGAAACTTTTTGATTTTATTTATTTTTATCTTTTCGCTCGCTAAACCTAACGTGGACGCCATATTCAGAGGGGTGATTCCACAAAGTGTAACATCTTACATTTAGTTTCAAAATTTTTGGTTTTTTATTAATTAAAAATCAACGGTAATTAATTTCGATTTTTGAAGTTCTTCAGACCCTCGGCTGTTTTTAAAGACTCCTGTATGTAAAATTTCACGATCGTTGCTCCTAAACTGTGGATTTCTATACAATTACAGAGATACAAACATTCATTTTATATATTAGATATATATATATATATATATATATATATATATATATATATATATATATATATATATATATATATATATATATATATATATATATATATATATATATATATATATATATATATAAATGTGTGTGTCTGTGTCTGTGTGTGTGTGTATGTATAAATTTATACATGATTTATATATTATATTTTGTACACTGTTTGAACATCCATCAATTAACATTAGGAATAAATGAAATAAATCATTCAAAATTCTAGCTGTATAGATATCAACGAATTTTTTAAGTAGCCAATATTTGGATTATTTGGACAAACGGGATGTAAAATAAAAGCCTCCATATGTGTAGATCCATTGTCATAATAGCTCACTTAATAAAGAGCCAAAATATAGAGTTCCCCGTTTCTGCTGTTGCCTCACAATGTTAAAAGAATACTACGAGTGTAAACCCTAGATACATGTTAAATTGAAAACAGGAAATAAGATTATGTTACATATTTCGACAGTAGAGAAAAAAATCTATAGATATCACCTTCCATTTAAAAAAAAGGCAAGTTTTTTTATTCGATTATGTTTCAGATATACTACTCCCTAAGTATTAATGTTTGTTTCTTCTTCATGAAGAGTAATAAAAGAATAGCATCGTGATTTAATAATAATAATAATAAAACTCTTTTCTGATTTTGTCAGGCGTAGAGATTGAAGGAGGTGAAATGTCAGTTGCAGGGATCTTTTTTTTCCGTCCTCGGAAATACTCGAAAATAGCTTATTTTCCAATTTATTAATTCAGCACTTCTGCTTGAAGAATTCCTTGTCCAGATGAGATTTTATTTTTCTCTCCCAGACGTCGGCATGTCATGTGCCTTGGGATTGTTAAAGATGTCTCCCGCAGTGATCACGCTTTGTCATTTTTCTATTAAATCTCCTTGCGTGGAATTAAATGAATCTGGAATGAAAGTACGATAAATCTATTAAGCGCCTAGACATCGGTGGTTAGGAAATTAATGAAGATATAAGCAATATTTTGCATACGCATACCTTTCTTTGTTTTTACTTTTAAAGAAATATAAGTCTAATAAATATAGAAAAAAAATTAATGTCTGGGAATTAGGAATTAAAAAAATTTGAAGTTTCTTACATAGGGGGTCTTGTTAAGTTTGGGAAATCAGGGCCTTTCGAAAAGAGAATAAATTTCTATCTTAGATGGATGTATCCAGTAGAAAGGAAATTAAGAAAGACTTATGAAATAATTTGCATATGTGTACCTATCTTTGTTTTTGCTTTTAACCTTTTCCTTACGGGGTGAGATAGCATGTATCCCAAGATTACGGGCCCAAGTATGAATACATATATACCAATGTTCATTGCAAAGACTTCAATGAACATTGATACAAATCTCCATGTTCATTACATAGAAAAACTATTTCTGTTTATCGAAAAAAATCTCTATATATCGAAATTTTTTTCACGACATATTGGGGGATCTTATTCCACTTTAGAATAAAATCTCCCAATTTTTGGCGTTTGAAACAATACGTCGTGGACTTCAATTCGCGGAAAATGTACCTAATGAAGTTTTTAAAGGACTGAATAAATGCGAGCATTTTTTTGATGAACTTTCCGCAAAACTGGCTGTTCAGCAAGATATTCGTAATTTTTTTTTAAGAATGTAGCTGTGATCACCGTAACCACTGACTAGATTATTGTTTTTTTTTAAAGGTATATAGTACTCAATAAATCTTTCATATTAATTCATGTTTAAGTTATTAACTTTCATTTAATGTGATTCGCATATAAATTAGAAATGGAGTTTCGTATACAAAAATTAGCTTTAATTTTAATGTTTTAGGAGAAATATGATAACACTAAAAGGAATTCTATAAATCGAAATTTCTATATATCTAATTTTTTTTCCGGCATTTTGCAGCTTCGATATATGGGGGTTCGACTTTATATATATATATATATATATATATATATATATATATATATAATCGCCGTTCTTACAAAGGGGGGATGAAATTTTCCGTTCTAAAGAGAGAATCGGAAAATTGGGAAAAAATGTTACAGAAAATATCTCTTATAAAAAAATATGCAGAGGAAAAAAAATACAAAAAATGTGAGTTTCCCATATCGCTGGATGATTTAAAGTTTTGGAAAATTGGCCTGTGGATTAAAGAAAAGCGTTCTATCTTATGACTTAGTAGTAAGATGTTATAAATTCGCTCGACAGTCGATCATGAACAGTTAGATATAAATCGAAAATTTTCATTACAGTAAAAAAAAAGAACTAGCATTCTCGAATACATAAATAAATTAATTAATATACAATTACATACAGAACAACATCCTATATTATATTTCCTCCTCTCCCTTCTCAAAAATTCGATATAGAAATATGATGAATGACACTTAAGAAATTATCGCTTTGTATTACACTTCTGGTTAACTGTAATTCATGGAAGTGCGGAGGCTCGGAGCTGAAGTGAAGTGATTTTGGAGATGATACTCCCGGTTCCAGTTGGAACATGCGCTGTCCTAAGATGTTTCTTATATAAGTGCTCTGACACCCCCCCCCCAAAAAAAAAAAAAAAAAAACTCTGATTCACCTTTGTTTGGAATTTTCGCTTCTGAAGATAATATTTTCGAACATTCCTTTTCTCCTTTCGGTGGAACTTTCGCTCTTCGCTGTTTATCTTATGAAATACCAGCATTAGAAGGCGAAGGCCTAGGAAATGCAGTTAACCAGATGTTCCTATGGCCCTATGGTCCTATAGTCCAGGGGTGGCCAACCGGTCTATCGCGATCGACCGGTCGATCTTCCACATGATTTTAGTCGATCGCGAGCCATAATTTCTTAAATATATGGACTATGTTAGTGATAAGCGGCTCATTTTCCATTTAAAAAACGATAACTAGCCGATCGCCGAATAAAAAATTACAGAAAAGTCGATCGCCAATGAAATTATAGAAATGTCGACTATAGCCCTGCTATAGTCGACCGCTCGCGCCCTCTCTCCCGAACATAACTCATTCCGGTGTATCACAGTGTCAGAAATCCTGTAGGAGTTCTTGAGTGCTAATGATGTTTTTAAGTTGTTTTTTAATAAATGTAAGTTTGTTTAAGGGGGTCCAAGAATCAAAATTGTTCGAATTTTCGAAAAAAAAATTATTGCATTAAAAATTTTTTGTGTTCTTTTGCGCTTAAAATGACGTTTAAATCATATTTCTATCTTAATTAGAACAGGAGAAATTTTTATTATTTTTTTTTGCAACATTCTAATAGTAGCTAATGTCTGTTTTAACCTGTAAGTGCGTTTTCCTCCATGATGGGTTTTTCCCCCATTTCTCGTCTTTAAATTGCTATAAATCAAGAACCGTTAAAGATAAATGGTTGAAACTTGTAACATGTCTTTTTCAACTATTGCCCTTTAATTTTGATTCAGCAAATTTGAAAAAAATATTTACTTTTGAAAGTATGGTTTTTTAAAATTAAGTTACATAATTTTTTTTTCGTCATTTTTAATCTAAATATTTTTAATTTTTTTACAAAATTAATAGTTTAAAAATGATGAATCAAAATTAAAATTTATATATTTCTGTTTAATTAAATGAAAAAATTTTAAAATTCGACAAATAATATTTCGAGTTATAACGATTTTAAATTACCCCACTTTTATCAAAAATTTAAAATTTTTAAATTTATATAAAAAACTTTTTGATAAGTTTTATGATGTGATTTTGTCTACAAATTACATGGTTAACTATCACAAAAAAATTCAAAATTTTTACTCAATAAATAAAAAAATTTCAAAATATGTCCCGGATCCCCTTAAACCTAATTTTACGGCTCATCATTTTTATCATATCCCGAGACACCCCTGCTGTGAACTACTTCCTAAAGTGTGTGTACATAGGGTTGGTGGTCTAGACCTGACCACCAGTACAGAAGTTTAAAAAAGGATATTTACTTTAGAAAATTAGTAACAGTTGACGAGTTACAGTAGAATGCCATTGAATAAATTTGTAGACCCAGGTTCTATCACTGGTTCCTATTGTAAATCTTTTACTGTGACGTCATATCAGTAAAAATTGGGATAACTGATAGCCACGTAGCATATGAGAGTATGTTTTTAATGGAAATAAGACCACATTGTCGAAAAAATTAAAAGTAATACTAAGAAAGAATGTAAAAATGGAGTTCAGCAGACAAGGGTTAAAATCTCGGTCCTGGCAGAGGATTTCAATAGTGACTCTTAATCAGAGAATAAAAATAACAATAATGAATCCTTATGAAGTAATATTTATAACGGGAAATATTTAGAAACGTCGAAAAATGCATAAATGAAAATAAAATTTGGCGAATTGGCTTATAAAAATGTTTTTTAAGTCGCTGGCGTCAGACAGAAAATGGGGATAATATCAAAGTGATGGAATTGAAAAACAACAGATACTTACATCATTGGTATAGTTCTGTAATAGATGGTATTTCTGTCATCTGTTCCGTTGGTAATCTGTCTGAATCT
Organism: Dolomedes plantarius; assembly: GCA_907164885.2. Lineage (NCBI taxonomy): Eukaryota > Metazoa > Arthropoda > Arachnida > Araneae > Dolomedidae > Dolomedes > Dolomedes plantarius. Next base: position 207,855,467 of record OU015495.1, read on the forward strand.
TTTTTTAAGCTTGGTTCAAATCCTGGGTTTGTCAGTAATTCGTTACATAATTTTGGTCATAATATTTCTGTTATATGTGTTATTTTTGGTTAGTCGGTTGAGAGTGTCACGATCAGCTTTTAATTCCCAAGGAATAATTAGAGCGGAACCCACAGTTGAAGACCATTCAGAACGGTTACAAATATCCATACCAATCAGTGGACTTGAACCTACAAGCCTGGACTGAATGTCATCATCCTTGCCATCATCCTTCTCATCCAAGACCATTCAAGACCATTCAGAACGGCTACAAATATCCATACTAATCAGTGGACTTGAACCTACAAGCCTGGACTGAATGTCATCATCCTTGCCATCATCCTTGTCATCCAAGACCATTCAAGACCATTCAGAACGGCTACAAATATCCATACCAATCAGTGGACTTGAACCTACAAGCCTGGACTGAATGTCATCATCCTTGCCATCAGCATTGTCATCCAAGACCATTGAAGACCAGTCAGAACTGCTACAAATATCCATACCAATCAGTGTACCTGAACCTTCAAGCCTGGACTGAATGTCATCATCCTTGCCATCATCCGTGTCATCCAAGACCATTGAAGACCATTCAGAAGGGCTACAAATATCCATACCAATTAGTGAACTTGAACCTTCAAGCCTGGACTGAATGTCATCATCCTTGCCATCATCCTTGTCATCCAAGACCATTGAAGACCATTCAGAAGGGCTACAAATATCCATACCAATTAGTGAACTTGAACCTACAAGCCTGGACTGAATGTCATCATCCTTGCCATCATCCGTGTCATCCAAGACCATTGAAGACCATTCAGAAGGGCTACAAATATCCATACCAATCAGTGGACTTGAACCTACAAGCCTGGACTGAATGTCATTATCCTTGCCATCAGCATTGTCATCATCCTTGCCATTCGGCCACTGCACCATCGTATATAACGAATATAAAAGATTCATTCTTAAACTCGGGTAGCTAGCTCACTGAATAGACTTATATCCATTATGCAATTACCCTTCAATACTCGAAGTAAGCAAATATTGAAATAGAAATTTATTTCTTCAGAATTATTAAGGTTACTTTACAAAACATGTACATAATAAATGAATATATTCAATAACATATTGAGACTAAACTATCCAGTATAAGGATTAAAATTTTGCTAGTTGTTGTTGTTGTTGTTGCTTATGCTACTTGACCAACAGCAACATTAGATCAAGTTCCCAAGGCTATAGGCGATGAAGGTGCGGCGCTTGTTTAGACTGGTACCACAAGGGTCGGAGTCCGACTTGGCCAAAGGAGAAGTCTCGTTATTTTGAACCGAGTCAAGTGACGAGACCAGAACACTTGACCCCGCACCTCGAGGGGTAATTTTGAGAACTTGGAGGACATTCTATCCACGACAGATTTTATGTGCACCAGCCACCATTAGTGTACACGGCAGTGGATTTGTCAGCGCGAGCATCGAACGAGGGACTTTCAGATCACTAGCCCGCTGCTCTTGCGAACTGAGCCACATCACCCCTTGCTATTTGTTAGAATACGATATTGAACGTGATCATTCGTATATAACATTTTTTAACAAATATCCGTTATCTAAAGTAAATTATAAGCTTCAAACAGAAAGCAATTACTTATTATTCAAAATGTTCATCGCCTGCACACTATTAAGCTCCAAATCCTTGATCTCAGGTAAGTACCAGAATTTATGAGCAGGAATTACGAACGTGTAGGTGGCACTTTAATTTTACAAACCATCCGGAATGGATAATTAAATTACTTTATACTCCCTCTTTTTCCATATTTTTCATATGCATCTCTGAGAAGTGTCTAGTATCTAGAGAAAATCAAATTAAAAAGGTCTTCGAAATTCATATTTTGTAAAGGAATTACTGTGGTGATACGACAAGGATTATATTTAAGAGCAAATTATGTGATACCGCGTTAAAATATTGTTTAAGTATTGGAATATTTTCAAAATCCGGTAGAAAGTTAAATATTTATCCTTTTAGCAAAACAGTGTAGAATTTCGCTTTTGCCGCTATTTGATTTTATATTACACGTTTTGTGTCTCACCGTGTTTCTTAAATGCCCAATTTGGTAAAATTATATATTTACGTAGTGTTTCATTTGTAATGTATGTTAAAACAGCAGGGATGTGTAAGACAGTGATATAATGGGAGTATGTTTTGCATATTCAACAATTAAAACATTTAGAAGTAGTTTCTTATTAATATACTGTACACAAACTATGAATTATTATAACACTTTCCTTCCAAGATGAATTTAATTTAATGTACAATTATAAAGCAATGAGATATTATACAGGAATGTTTTCCTTTCTTCTCCTCGTTTTACGGCACAATGAATACGGAGCATTAAGTAGCACCAGAGTTAAAAAATTTAACCAATCACAGCGCTCAATTTATTACCCACGTGATAATTCAAACCAATCACAGATTATGTGAACAATCTTGGAGCCAATGCAGTAATGCAACGATTCGATCTGAATGCAATGTGAACCGCCCTTGACAGATACATCACAGAACGTTACAGAATTATAGGAAGTCCTTCACTTGAAAATAAATGAAATGTTTTGCGGAAGAAAACATTCCTCATTCAGTGCATAGATTATGAAAAGAATGTTCGAAACCAATTCACCTATTTTCTCCATGAATACATTATTAAATTTGAATTCATATTTATTATTTACTTAATGTTTTCTTTTTCAACATAACAGCACGTTTCAAAACTAAAGTCCTTCATTTGAAAATAAATAAAGATTTTTACATTGCATAAAATTCCTCATTCAGTGTATAGATTTTGCCATTGTAACCACTTTATCAACTTTCGTCTACGTTTAATCATGAATACCCTCTGAAATTTAACTAAAAGTGACCTAATACGGGCGAAATTTGTTTTATCATGGTCCTACTCATAACAATGACCCGAATTCTTACAAATAAGTAAGTTACATCTAAAAATATCGGGAATACACAATCTGGCCAAAAGTATCCGGGCGCCTAGTGGTACGGACTTGGAGAGACCTGAGGCATATATTGATATGATGTTGGTCCTCCTTTTGCATCGATAACAGCCTGCTCACGTCTGGGGAAACTTTCCATCAATTTTTGACAAGTGTCCATAGGAATTGACTTCCAGGCATCCATCACAGCTGAAGTGCTGGCAGTGAGGATGGTCGGTTTGGCTGGCTACGGAATCTGCGTGCCAATTCGACACAAAGGTGTTCAATGGGATTTAGATCGGGCTCTCAGAAGGCCAGTCTAGTTTTTGAACACCCATTTCGTCAAACCCTGCCTGCGCAAGTCTCCATGTGTGAATGAAGCAGTTATCCTTATGGAAGAGAAATGGGCCTTCACCAAAATATTGCCGTAGATTTGAGAGAGCAGCATTGTCCAGAATGTCCTCATACATGTTTCCAACAGTTCATGTTTCCAGCCACAGGAACTAAGGAACCCGGGTCAAACCATGAAAAACACCCCCCCACACCATGAAGCTGCCAAACTTAACAGTCGGCACAATGCAGTCAAGTAAGAAGCGCTCGCCGGGCATCCCCCAAACCCAGACGCGTCCACAGGACTGCCAGATTGTAAAGCGAGATTCATCACTCCCAAGAACATTTTTCCACATGTCCACAGTCCAATGACGGCGAGCTTTGCACCATTGCAATCGACGCTTCGCATTCTGGGGAGTGATGTTCGGCTTGTGAGCGGCTGAACGACCATGGAATACCAGGTTTTCTAACTGTCGACGAACAGTCCTGCTGCTAGCAGTAACGCCTGATGAACTTTGGAACTTCTGAGTGAATTCAATGACCGGGGACTTGCGATTTTGTTTCACTACCCTTTTCAGAGTTCTACGGCTGCGTTCACTAATATTTCTCGGCCTGCCACTTCGTTTTTCTGCAGTTTCACTGCTTCGACGTTTCCACTTCACAATTACATCACTCACAGTGTATGTTGGCCTCTATAGAATGTCCCAAATTTCACGAACTGAGTTCCCACAAAGGTCATCCCACTATAATGCCACGATCAAAGTCAATAAGCTCCTTTGACTTACTCATTGTCTTACAAACGCATAAATATGACCTGAGAAACGACTACCAACACTTTTGTAGCTTTCGGTTACGCATCAATTTACGTCACCTTCCATATCCCTTTTTTAAGGGGGGGGGTGTCCGGATACTTTTGGCCAGATAGTGTATTTAAGTGACATCATGATACTAGTGATAATACTAATGACATCGTGATCAGTAATGATGAATTGAAATATTTAAAGAATTATTTGAAAAACCATTATTTTTGATGCAATATTCTGTATAGCTTGAATTTTTAGTAATTTAGGAATAGTTCGGGACCTAACAGGGGAAAATTATTTAGTTAATTTTAATAATTAACAATAATTAATAGCGACAATGAGTTAAATTTTTTATAACAAAATTAAAAAGGAAAAAAAAAAGAAGAAAAGAATGTAATGTTTTGATGCACCAAGCATAACCATCCTTTATGTTATACGTTTTTGTGTTTAGCTGAAATTTATATATGTTTAGACTCAATACATCCTCAATTTACGGAACAATTTACTAATCCACCACAAAAAATTGGTACATGTATTATCTCACTGTTAACATTGCTGAAATATTTTAAAACAGATGAACAGAGTTAAAACTTTTCTAAAATCTGTATTTTGTATTATAAGAAGCTTAAATCTCCCGGCTGACCATGATAAATAAATTACTTAGCTTTTTTGACGGTGTGTGTAACAATAAGTTTCTAAATCTACAAAGAAATTAATTAAATACACACGAAGTCCAACATAAATTATAAATATAATAAGACATATATATTGCGAGATTATCACCGAATAAAATAACATTGCAGTATAGTAAAAAAATTCCTGAATGGGTGTATGTATCACAAGTTAATATACTTACTTAACGCGTAAAGAGGAATTTTAATTTTGGGAGGGAATTTTTGACAGCAATGGATAATGACCATTTCTTTTGTCAAAAAGCTCGTTCTGATAATCTTGAAAAAATCTTGAAATGAAAAAATTGATAATCTTGAAATGAAAAAATTGATATATTAGTGTTATATATAATACAACTGCGAAATTGAACGGGCTTAAGACCTCATCATAACACCAAAGTAGTTCAACAGGGAAAACCCTTCTTTCGAGATAAGATGATCAGAGTTCGGCTATGAAGTCCTAAAAAAAACAAAAATTATAAACAATTATTGTGATATTTTAAACCAGAATAGTTTCTCAAAACATCAATTTTGGAAAACACGATTTTTAAGTACAGTTTCTACATTCACGTGAGTTTTAACTGCAAAATTGTGTAAAACAAAGTAATTACAAATCCTACATATTCAGTATTTAAAACATTACATCATTTGAAGTCAGTTACATTATTTTTTACACACAAAAAATTTCATTAAGAACATGGTTAAAAAATGAATTTTCTAAGCAATAGTATTTCCAAATCTTACGATCCAAAATTTAATATATTTGGGTACAATTTTCTTAATTGAAATATGTGCTTAATTTTATTATAGTTCTATAAAAAAAGGAATAATTATTAAAAATAACTATTACTCAAGATATGTAAGTATAGCCGCTTTTAACCATAATCATTTTAATCAATTTATCCTCATTACATTACGCTTAAGGTTTAATCTAAGACCATAATGCAAACCAGACATCATTAAATAAAAAAATACACGCTGAAGATCAAGCAAAACAAGGAAAAATTTATATTCTGAGTATTTTATTATTTATAACAATGCTTCCTTCCTAAGTAATTAACTATCCATTAAGAGCAAAGAAGAACAAGAAATTTTATGGGAAATAAATAATTTATAACAGCGGGCATTTTAAAATATCTTATATTTTAAGATACTTTCTTTGCAGTTTTGACACAATAAAAGCTGAAAGGAAATGTAGTTATCCGCTTAGAGCTAAAGTTAAAAGGAAACCTTCCAGGGAGTGTCATATTATAATAATTTATCTAAAAACTATCTTTTACAGTGCTTTTCTTTAAATGTGTATGTTCAAAAATAGATTAAGTTTAGCTTTTTATAATTGGAATTTGATAGAGGAATTAACGAAATCTATGATTGGCGAGTTTTAACTAATGTAAGGTTTTCAAAATAATCTTTCTTTGTGTTGTAAGAATTTAAGACGAATTAAGAAAAAATTGAAGAACTTTAACCGTAAAATATATTCATTCGATTATGCACAATTCATGTGAAATAATTTTTTCGCCTTACGGAATCTCATAACTTTTAACTATTACGTCTAGAACCAACCCTTCCAAGGGTTGTGTATAGGCTTCTGAAAATAAGAAATTGGTTTTTTTAACTGTATTTAATGATTTAAATTGCACTTATAAACAGACCATAAACCACTGCACAAGAATATAGCTGTTGGGGATGGTGGACTTTCAAATTACCAAAAATCGAGCAAAAATTGGAATTTTTTTTGGGGGTGTATTAATATTTTAAAAACATGTAAATATTGGAATGAAATGCATTTAAAATGTGTAGTGAAAAGAAAAATGAAAAATTGGTGGCTTTAGAGTAGTAAGTATTAAAGGCAGATAAAAAATTATCTTTTAAATGACTTTTTCTCAAAATGAGAAATTTCCAGATTTGCAAGTCTTTAAAATGCTCCTCGCGTCATAATTTTTGACGAAATTTTATGAAATTTATAATAAAGATTCCTGTAATACATCAAAATAAAGTTATGTATCCATTTTTGGAAACGAGGTTATTTAGGTTATAAAAGTTTAACTTTAGTGTAGAAAAGTACAAAAATTTCGCGAAAATTCAGAATACAAGCATAAAAATATTTTCTAAAAATTAACTATTCAACGAAAGTACAAAAAAATACATAACTTTGTTCAGAAAGTATTTATAAGCAATATAAATGTAAAATTAAGAGGGAAAGTTTAAAATTGAGTCGCAAGGAGTATTTTAAAGAAGGGTAATGTAATTTAAATCTTCTAATTATAAAATATTTTTTTAAAAATGTTTATAAAATTTCATAAGGTGTTTAATATTGTTATACTTTAATGAATATATATACAAAATTTCATATCTCTGTGGTAAAAATTTCAAAAATCGTTTTGAAAGGTCCACCATCCCCTAAGAAGTCATTCTTGAAATACATGGTGGTCCAAAGTTATTGATTGCATTTCATGTTTGAAAAAAAAGTAACAAAATGAGGTACATTCATGGTTATTGTTTTCTTGGAAATACAATTTAAAACAGTTTTACACAACAAAATTTTAAACATTAAATAACTTCCACATAAACCGGTAGGTTGTGCGACAACATTTCGCAAGAAAAATCTACTAGTTGTGTCAGTCTGTAAATGGCTACCGTACAGGAAAAAGCAATGTGCGTTTTGTGGTTCCATGAGAGTTAATCCGTTGAAACTCAATTTGATCTTTTCTTTTTGGTCAAATATGAAATGCGCTCAATAATTTTTGACCACCTCGGGGTAGTCCAAAATTGAAAAAAAAGACCATAATAAGTTACCCGGGGTCGGTACAAAATTATTCAGCGCATTTCATGTTTGGAAAAAAAAGTACAAAATAAGTTACAACGGATTTGTTTTCATGGAACCACAAAACGCACACTGCCTTTTCCTGTTCGGCAGACTGACGCAATTAGTAAATTTTTCTTGCGAAATGTTGTCGCGACATCTACCGGGTATGTGGAAGTTATTTAATGTTTAAGATATTTTTTTGTGTAAAGCTGTTTTAAATCGTCTTTCCAAGAAAACGATAAACACTTACCTTATTATTTTTTTTTCAAACATGAAATGCGTTCAATAATTTTTGTCCACCCTGTATATCTCGTCAGAAAGACCATTTCACAAAATACACCATAGTATTTCTAGTCACATACGATGTTTAACTTAATCCATTTAACTCTAAACATCGATCGAGAAACATGAGTAAACACATTGCATTACAAAAGGAATATCCTAGCCTAAAGCACACACAAAGTAGGACCGAAACACTGGAAAGGTAAATTATTTCTTTCAATCTAAACAAACAACGCGTAGTGCAAATACTGGGTTAAATCACAAAATTAACTAATGTTTACACGAATTAAAGTTTTTATCTATTGTCTCCATTTCTTTTGTTAAAGGGGTTGATGTCGACTAAATTAATGAAACCATTAAAGAATACGTAAATGCATTTGAAGTTTATTTTCTGATTCCATTAATTCTTTACATGAGCATTGTTTTTAGTTTAGTTTCCAGAAAATGAGATTTTATTTTCTCCTGCTTCCCCGCAGAAGATTACATTTCATTACACAGCCGTTTCTGAATAACTCCATTCCTCCATTTAAACTTTTCTTACGTTAAATAAACTTCCCTTCTTTTAAGAAAATGTTTTAAGTTCCCGTATATACGTTGAAATTTTTCTTATTCGAATACAACTGAAAAGTAATATTTTTCTTTTCAAATTATACCCATGTATGAAAGTAAAATGAAATTTATGGCATGAACTACAAGTGTTTTATTTTTTTAAAAATATTTTTCTACTCGTGTTTCACTTGTTTGAAGGAAACGTGCCTTGTGCAAAATTGAATAGTACGCCTCTCATTCCTCAATTTATTCAATTCATCTTTCTTAATGTGAAACTGCTTCGTGTACGAACAATTGTTATTGAATGTTGTAAAGATATCTCACAACGTATTAAATATAAATCCTGTCATGAAGCATAATTCTTTCTGGAGATAAAAATATTTTAATTTAAACGTTTCAACCGTTGAACTGTGACTTCATTGTCTCCTTAGATAATGGTTTTTGACAATGATAAGAAATATTTCGGGGATCGATCTATCTCTTTTCAAACAGAAAAAAAAAATCATTTTATGCACTTTAATACTAAATGTGTTAACCCTCCCCCACTTTGTGTAATATTCTGTCGGTACTGATTAGGTATAGAAAGAAAAACGAGAAAAACATTTTGGTGGATTTATTTTCGAACTTAAATTTATGTGTAAAATTATTATTAAACTAAGAAAAATTTTACCATAAAATGATATATATATATATATATATGTGTGTGTGTGTGTGTGTGTGTGTGTTTGTTTGTGTGTGTGGCATGGTAGAAGAAGTGCCTAAGTCAGTTTTCTCCAAGTTGACTTTGTCTGTTTGTGTCTTTTTAAAAACATATTATTTTCAATGTAAGAATTACCCAAGTCTGTACAAAAGTTCAGAAGTCACTTTTAAAGCATCGGACAGATTTAGGTAGTTCTTACGTTGAAAATAATATTTTTTTATGGAGACATAAGGAAACAAAGCCATCTTCGAAAAAACGGACATAGGCACTTCTTGTACCAAGCCCCAGATATATATATATATATATATATATATATATATATATATATATATATATATATATATATATATATATATATATATATATACATGTATACATGTATATATATACATACATATATATATATATATATATATTATATATATATATATATATATATATATAATATACATATATATATTATATATATATATATATATATATATTATATATATATATATATATATATACATGTATACATGTATATATATACATATATATATATATATATATATATATTATATATATATATATATATATATATATATATATATATATATATATATATATATATACATATATATATATATATATATATATATATATATATATATATATATATATATATATATATATATATATACATGTATACATGTATATATATACATACATATATATATATATATATCTATATATATTATATATATATATATATATATATATATATATCTATAATATATATATATACATATATATATTATATACATATATATACATATATATGTATATATATATATAAATATATATATATCTATATATATATAATATATATATATATATATACATACATATATATACATATATATGTATATATATATAAATATATATATAATATATATATATATATATATATATATATATATATATATATATTCTATATATATATATATATATATATATCTGTGAGAGATTATATGTTCCGGTTCGAATAATATTAAAAAAAAAATTTCGCATATTTACTGATTAGTTTTTAAATTGAAATTCAACTGTCAAATTCTGAGACATCTGTATAATACAACAAAATATCAGTAATATGCAGTTCATTATTTACTAGGGCTTTTAGTGGCGTTAAGTGTATTAAAATCTCAAAAATGACTTATGACTTTGCGCTGAATGTAAAATAAACATTTTAGGCTTCTAACGAAATCAGGACAGAGAGAGGACAGCGACACTATTATTTTTTAAGGAATAACTTTGCAACTAATTTTCAATACTTCCAGCATGAATTTAGTAGAGTTACATAATACCCTTTTTTGCCGAAATTTAAATTAGTCTCAGGAAAATACAAAAGACATATCGTCTGATTTTTAATTTAAATTATTCAATAAGAAATGTAAGAGGAATGTATATTAGAAACAACAACATTTTCTATTATGTAAATAATAAGAGAATTGGTGAAGATTTATTTCCTTCCTGAGTGTATTGTCTGAAAAAGCAATCGATTCTTTAAAAATGTAATAATCGTACATTTCATTAGGTTTATACTAACTGTATGTATGAGAAAAATACATTTGGATGTAAAATCTTTTGGTTTAAGTTGGTGCATCAGTTCACATCGAAAATTGTCAAACCCCATGCTAGTCAAGGAATATATTCCCAAGAAGGAATACCCCCCCCCCCTGTGTTTTTCTTGTCACACATTAGCCTGGTGCACATCTTTTAATTCCTTTTTTTTTTTTTTAAATTTCGCAATTTCTCAATTTTCTATTCTTTTGTTATTGACATTTTCACAAAACATAAAATTACTTATGTCTATCGAAGTAAAATTCAAATATTTTTTTGAAATCAATAAGTTAAAACACAATGCCTGCAGTGCATTTAAAGATCTGCTTTCACATGAAAATGTTTAGAGTTTCAAAATATTTATTTGATTATGAGTAAGTTAGAAAATACCTATAGGAAAGTTCCCTTTCGCATAACAGAGGATTTAAAACATTCTGGATGTTAACAATGCGTCACACTAAATTGAATAAATTGTAAATTGACAAGTTTCGCACTACGCGATCCGTTTTTAAAAGTTTTGGAAGAGAGAGCGATGGCCAACTGTGTAAATATCTAATTGAATTTCTAAAATTTGACCCGTGTCTTAAATTAATCCCTTTTCCCGAAAACATTATAGGAAGGAAAGAAATTACATATGCTATGCAAACGATCTTCTATAGATGACATTTTTAAAAATAATATAACCAAGTAACATTAATTTACAAGATAGCAGCTAAAATATTTCAGTACTAGAAAAAGAACACAGAAATATTATAAAAATTTCACAGAAAATACACAATTTTAATAAATTTATCAAATATGTCTAAAAAATTTCTTTTAAATTCAAATCTCTTATAATATGAAGGAATATACACGTGAAATTCTATCAAAATGCAAATCAAATGAAATACTTTATAAAATCAAAACCATAATACATATTTTAAACCATTGATTTTCTTTACTTTCGTTTTAATTTTTATCTATTTATTTTTTTTTATCATAGTTACGTAACTAAATCAATAACTTGAAAATATTTCACTGAAAAACACATTTATAATAATTTTTTTATTAATATATAGTAAAATTAAGAAACACTGCACTTTAAAGAAAAATAATTCGCAAATATTAACCTACCCTTTTGCGACTAACTCACATTTTAATTTGTTAGTATTATTTATGTATATTTCAAACTAATTACAAACCAAAATCCTCAGTATTTTCATATTATCGAATTCTGCTGTTCCGTTTCGAAGTTTTTTCGGTCCCTGGGTAATCCTCTACAAAAACCTAAGTGGATAAGGGACGTTTGTATCCTTTGCACTATTGTTTGGTGTCTTAACACTGTTAAGTTGACTACTCTGGTAGCGTATGGGAGATATTGAATTAATAACAGTTCCTCTACTGCACACAGCAACACATATGTCGAAAACACATTTCAACAATTTCTCTGAATATCGAAAATATCACAGCGTCGTCAAAAGAAAATCACTTCGAAGATTCACACGATGATTCGACGACTGAAAAAAAAATCACACTGCAAACACAATTTGGATGCTCTGAAGACACATTGCAGTAAACAAAAATAATCACAACACTCGTGGTCGACAACTCGTCGTTGAAAATCATAAACAGCAGGTAATCCACACTCCGAAGTCAGCGACATCATCTTGGCTTAATGTAATCCAGAACTGAAACTCCTCTTGACACAAAATTTTTCAGATTCAATCAAAGTTCACCGGAGCTCACCTCGTGGGAATCCACGGGATTTGTACGCGACACACTCAGCACAATATTTGTTTCGAGTAAAGTTATCTATTGAAGTTGAAGGTTAGTCATATATGTCACATTTGAAAGTCGAGGGATTGTTGTTTCTGTTGGAATCGACTAACGGCGGCTTAAAAATTACTGCCTGTATCCGAGGGGAGGTATTCCTGCCGACTTATTGTAATAGCAAGGGGGCGGGCCGACGAATGAAGGCCTGATTGGCATAGTTTGATTATGATTCTTTTTGCTTCATCTAATTGAGGTTAAAATGGATGACTTGTCGCCCGGCCGTGCATCACAAATGTTTAAATCCATTCCGCATCATCTCAACCCTCGAACACAAATCATAACACAACTTTCTCGAACTACATTTTTATTGTTTCCTTTGGCGACTCCGCCGGTATGAATGCAGCAAGAGGAAGTACAGGAGTCTCTTCTAATTCTGGATGTCAACACTCATATAACTTCAATCCATCACGTGATTAAAGGGTGTGTCTTAATAGTTGATTGGTTTAAAGTTGTTGTTGATTTGCAGAACTCATTTAAATTTGTACTGACGCCGCGCCGCGTCCCTTTTTGATAAAAAGACAGCCATCTTAATGATATTGCGTAAGGCTGTAATAATGGAATTTAACGCGAATGCCCAAAGGGAATTAAATAACTTAAGGGATTGAAAAAGGGATATGTAATTTTGAATAGTAAAGTGAGGAATTAATAGTTTTTAACTGTTAAGAGTGTTGAATTAAGAAATTACTAGTTTTTTAATATTATATATATATATATATATATATATATATATATATGTTTGTGTGTGTGGCATGGTACAAGAAGTGCCTAAGTCAGTTTTCTCCAAGTTGACTTACTTTGTTTATGCCACTTTAAAAAAATATTATTTTCAATGTAAGAATTACCCAAGTCTGAACAATGGTTTAGAAGTCACTTTTAAAGCATCGGACAGATTAGGTACTTCTTGTACCTAGCTCCATATATATATATATATATATATATATATCTGTGAGAGATTATATGTTCCGGTTCGAATAATATTAAAAAAAAAATTTCGCAATATTTACTGATTAGTTTTTAAATTGAAATTCAACTGTCAAATTCTGAGACATCTGTATAATACAACAAAATATCAGTAATATGCAGTTCATTATTTACTAGGCTTTTAGTGGCGTTAAGTGTATTAAAATCTCAAAATGACTTATGACTTTGCGCTGAATGTAAAATAAACATTTTAGGCTTCTAACGAAATCAGGACAGAGAGAGACAGCGACACTATTATTTTTTAAGGAATAACTTTGCAACTAATTTTCAATACTTCCAGCATGAATTTAGTAGAGTTACATAATACCCTTTTTTGCCGAAATTTAAATTAGTCTCAGGAAAATACAAAAGACATATCGTCTGATTTTTAATTTAAATTATTCAATAAGAAATGTAAGAGGAATGTATATTAGAAACAACAACATTTTCTATTATGTAAATAATAAGAGAATTGGTGAAGATTTATTTCCTTCCTGAGTGTATTGTCTGAAAAAGCAATCGATTCTTTAAAAATGTAATAATCGTACATTTCATTAGGTTTTATACTAACTGTATGTATGAGAAAAATACATTTGGATGTAAAATCTTTTGGTTTAAGTTGGTGCATCAGTTCACATCGAAAATTGTCAAACCCCATGCTAGTCAAGGAATATATTCCCAAGAAGGAATACCCCCCCCCCTGTGTTTTTCTTGTCACACATTAGCTGGTGCACATCTTTTAATTCCTTTTTTTTTTTTAAATTTCGCAATTTCTCAAATTTTCTATTCTTTTGTTATTGACATTTTCACAAAACATAAAATTACTTATGTCTATCGAAGTAAAATTCAAATATTTTTTTGAAATCAATAAGTTAAAACACAATGCCTGCAGTGCATTTAAAGATCTGCTTTCACATGAAAATGTTTAGAGTTCAAAATATTTATTTGATTATGAGTAATTAGAAAATACCTATAGGAAAGTTCCCTTTCGCATAACAGAGGATTAAACATTCTGGATGTTAACAAATGCGTCACACTAAATTGAATAAACTTGTAAATTGACAAGTTTCGCACTACGCGATCCGTTTTTAAAAGTTTTGGAAGAGAGAGCGATGGCCAACTGTGTAAATAATCTAATTGAATTTCTAAAATTTGACCGTGTCTTAAATTAATCCCTTTTCCGAAAACATTATAGGAAGGAAAGAAAATTACATATGCTATGCAAACGATCTTCTATAGATGACATTTTTAAAAATAATATAACCAAGTAACATTAATTTACAAGATAGCAGCTAAAATTTTCTTGAAAATACCGTGAGATAAATTATAAATGAGAAGATATATCAAAGTTTATCTAGTCTGGTGTAGCAATTCTTGGTTGAAGGTAACACCAGAATTTGACATATTTTTAAAAATTATCACATGTAATTATGCTATAATAATAGAAATCATTTGAACATGACCACATATTTGTATAACTGTAGGTAAAAGTAAAAATTTCAATTTTCTTTTATTTCAACGAAGAAATTGTTTTTCATTTTGCCGAAATGAAACTTTACAATCTAATTTCTTGTAACAATTTTAAACCTAACGTATAAATTTTCATGAATCACTACAACAGAGCATAATATTGTAGTACTTCTAACTATCAGAAACGTGTTTGGGTAAATTTTCAACGCTCAATAACTTTTACTGGGAAGAAAGATTATCTCTTTTTTTAGGTTCAAATGAGGCTATAAGTGCAATGACATTTTATTGATATCTGCCCAAGCGCCCATTATTCAGGTAAACCACAACCATCAGATAAAATTACTTACAGGAAGCTTGAGGAAAACGCATAACAAATACACTCAGTCTATTAATATCCCTAATGAACTTATCCCTGAGTCAACTAACAAATACCGTCTTTATTTGTTTACTTTTTTAACGGGTGTGTCCCTTGCGTAGACTGGTGGTCATATAATTTCTCTCCTGTGTTCATGTTTCAAAGTCTTCCGCTTTCATATGTCCGTTGCTGCTGCCGCCACCTCCAAAGACGTTCTTCTAGAATTTGAGGCTCTTTCCTTTCTTTATAAAAAAGAGCTTGATGAACCCTGTTAATTATTCTCTCCACATTGTTAATTAATAGGAATCAAGATATGCTTATAGTTAACCGCATCTACAAATATTCCTATTGGAGATCAAATATGAACGTACAATTATGTGGTGTAATTTCATGCATTCATACATATGGTAATCTTAAAATTTAAACTTGACAACCTTAAAAACATCCTGAAATTTTTCTAATGATAACCAATGACCATTTAACAACCATTTAATATGAGTATACTCTTGTTACGGGGTTTTTAAGAAAGAGAAATACAAGAAAAAAAAAAGGAAAACAGTTTAGTATGATAACCATCATATTATATTTTTAGATGCTTAAAAAATGGTGAGTCAAATAGTTTAGTGAAAGAGTTTCTATGCCACATAACTATATCGAGGTTGAAGAATATATATATTAGGAATACACCGTATAAATTCTGATATTTTTAAGTTTAAAATGTCATTACATTTCTCCAAATGGAACTATAATTGGAGCTTAAAATACTCTGATATACACTTATAAACACTACCGATATCAAAATGTGGAAAATGCAATTTCAGGAATTGAATACTTCCTAAAAAAATATGATTACTATTTGAGTTATATTCTAGTCTCTTTCTCTACCGAATTGGTTGTTAGTGTTCACAGAAAATGGACAATTTCACATAGATGCGTAGCTAGTAAAACCTCTTTCTTAGATCCGCTTTATATTACTTTACTGAATACGTGCCTGTATGCTTGTTGAATTCTCAAGTCCCTCGAGAATTTTAACTGTTTTCGCAAAGCTAGAATATCAAATATTGTAATCAGCTTACGCTTCAAAAGCTCCAGAATCACAAAATCTATTTCCAAAGAACAGAGGGTATTCAAAATCATTTCTTTTATTTTTCATAAGAGAATACAAATTTTTAGGAAATTCAATGAAAGGTCCCTAAAATACAGTACATTCATATTTCCATTTCCATTTTATAAGGTAGTAATATATATATATATATATATATATATATATATAAAGGATTTAGTGGGAAAAGAATGATTATTCTAAATTTAAAGGGGGCTTGGGAATTAAATTATATTTGTGGCGTAATTCGCCTCTAATTGTTCGTATTCAAAGACGCGAATTGGGAAAGGGAATTCCCTTTTTATTATATAATCTTCGCGCGCCTCTGAGTTCTGCGGTCGAGGAGGAACGTTTACATTTTAGCCTTGAAAGATGGCTGTTTCGGGCTCTGCGCATGTCCAAGGAGAGTTGGCGCGCGGAGATGCCCGCGAATTTGGTGAGAGCACGGAATAGAAGTCGATGCCATCA
The DNA here is from genome assembly GCA_907164885.2 of Dolomedes plantarius. Lineage (NCBI taxonomy): Eukaryota > Metazoa > Arthropoda > Arachnida > Araneae > Dolomedidae > Dolomedes > Dolomedes plantarius. Next base: position 207,872,361 of record OU015495.1, read on the forward strand.
GACGTGTTTCGCCGCGGCTCTAAAAGAGAAATGGCGAATAACTAAATCTGGAGAGGTAGGTCTGGAGAGGTCGGATCTGGAGAGGTGGTATTATGACAAAGAGTAAAACTGGATTAAATTGAACTGATGCCTGCTCAATTATTGATTGGATTACTTTTGCTACACCACCGGATATACCATGACTGCCATAATTTGTAAGATGACGGGCGTAGCCCTACGCGTGTCATATATATATATATATATGTATATAGCGGGTGTCCCAAAACTGACCGACGATTTGAAAAATCCATTAAAGAAATACGAAAGGCGATAGAAATGTACGGTTTGTTGCATTCTGCTTAGGTAACCAGGGAATTTTTTCGCACCAATTTTCAAAATTAGTTACAAAGTTCATCAACAGATGGCGCTGCTGACTGGGAAAAACAATAAAACAATGTTTTTATAAAAACCACCGTTTGCAGCAACAACGTGGCGCAGTCTGAGGACAAAATTCGTAGACGCCCGTGCAAACATTTCAGTTTGAATGTTCTGATAAGCAGCAGAGATGTATTGTTCCAGTTCATGTATAGTTTGTGGATTGTGACGATACACCTGGTCTTTCATGTACCCCCAAAGAAAAAAAATGGCAAGGTGTCAAATCTGGTTAATAGGGAGGCCAATTCATGTCACTTTGCATATGCTTCTTCCTTTAAAAACGTTGTTTTATAGTTTTTCCCAGTCAGCAGCACCATCTGTTGGCGAACTTTGTAACTAATTTTGAAAATTGGTGAGAATAAATTCCCTGGTTGACTAAGGAGAATGCAGCAAACCGTACACTTCTATCACCTTCCGTTTTTCTTTAATTGATTTTTGAAATCTGTCATTTTTGGGACACCCGGTATAATACCACAAAAGTATTTCACATTCATAGACTTAATAAAACTCATTCCCAAACATCCGATAAATTACTAATTTTTAAACCCCTTTTTTAATAACTTTCGTAACTTTTATATTTGTCCTAAGGCAAGCTCTGAGTTAAAATTGATCCGTGAGAAAATAGACAGTTTGCAGTTTTAGACTTGGAAGGGATATCCAAATAAGGTAATAACAGACTTCGAAATTTCCCTAACCTCATGTCGAATCTGACCGCAGCAAGTGTCCTCTTTTGGGACATTGGTGTATGAAGTGATGTATATTTTCGGTTTCACATTTACACTATTTAGAGAGGACGTGAGAATTCTTTGGTCTAGGGTTACTCATCGCTCTCCTAGAATGTCTTAATGAATGTGTTTTTATATATGAGAACGCGTGTTTTATTGGAGTTGTTCACTTCGGTTGAACGAGTACAATTCTACGATGTGTTTTAAGGTCTAATATATATGCAATTCATCAGCAAGGAGACAGATTAGCCATATGCTCGAGCACAGACAGAAACGCTTACTTACAAGACAACACATACAACGAAAACAGACCGTTGTCTATCTTTGAATACTATATATGAAATGGATATTTTCTTCTTTGAACACCAGGGATTAGAAATTTTTATTTGGTTGGACCTCATCATTCATCCCGACATTTTAAAGGATTAGGAGCTTTTAAGCATTTTGATGCTCACATGACTTTATGCACATATGAATAAGTTAAATATTTGTTTATTATCAAGATTAATGGGGTACGAGCGGTTTTTATTGCAAAATTTGGTCATCTTAATTTGACACGCGCATTGTACTAGGCCCTTTAGTGATTTAGAAGAGTGTCAGAACATGTCAGAAGTCTAATATAGTTTTTAAAACAAGTTACTCATATGTAGCGCTCTGCGAAATCTGTTGATCTTTATCAGAAATGGGAATGCTGCAATGATCCTCACATAAAATATGTTAAGGATTCTTTTTTCGTTACTTACACACACACACACAAATATATCTATATATATAAAACAGTTCCGTAACTGACTGACTGACATACAACGCACAGACCAAACTGCAGGACCTAAAGGGCTGAAATTTTTGCATTGCGATTCTTCTTATAGTGTAGGGGTGCACTAAGAGAGATTTATGAAAAATTCTCCTTAGATTTTTAAAAATTAAATTTTTAATCTGTTTTTGTAATTTTTTTAAGCTTGCATTTAAAATAATAACTTGAGGGTTATAAAATTTATATCACGAGAAAGATCATAAAAATTTATTTAAAATGAAGTATTTTTCGAATCTTTACCCCTATTTTCTGATTTTTGGCGAATTTTTAAAGATTCATTTTTAGAATTCAATTTATTAAATGCCCATCACGTGATTTCTTTTTCTGGTACTTTAAATAAATTTATCGTCACGTGCATAACAACTAAATAGACAAAACAATATTTTTTTTCTTGCTAATGCGGCAGACGATTGGACATTATTTTGTCTACAAAAATATCCCTTACGATTTTTTTATAAATATATTTTTTTTCTACATCAATTGTATATATTGATCGTCGCATTAATTATATATATATATATATATATATTAATTTTTTTGGCATTAATTGCATACATTGACCGTTGTATTTAGTTTGAATGTACTCCGTAGCGATGTGTGGGTTTTCAGCTAGTATATATATATATATATATATATATATATATATATATATATATATATATATATATATATATATATATATATATATTATTAATAAAAGCAAGTGTCCGTGTGTGTGTGTATATATGTACGGACTAGAGACGAATCTATAAAACTTACAACTGTGAAATTTATATATATACGCGTAGTGAAGAGTCTGATCATCTATACCTCGAAGCCCGAATTTTAAATTTTATTACCGTTAATTTTTAATTAATAAAAAACCAACAATTTTTGAAGCGTGAGTACCGAAATAGAATAGCCATCCTAGTATATATATATATATATATACAGGGGGATATTTATTAAACTGAAACTACTCAACGCCATCTGTAGCGCGATCTATCAACCAGAATTACGCCAAAATTGATAAAGGTACTAAGGACAACATGGGAGAGAATTTCCATGAAAAAACAATAGTTTCAAAAGTCACCGATAGGGAATGTATGGCGCTGTTGTCCCGGCACCCTAGACCTTTGTTCAAAACGCAACTAAAACATCAAACTGACAATTCATGACTACGTAGTCGACAGCAGCGCCAGTATTTTGGGTTATAAAGATAAGGGGTGAGTACAGAAAAAGTTGTAATAAGCAGACAAATGAATAACGAAAAAAATTCACTTCAACACCGCTTTATGCAGCAAATTCACTTCTCCCTCCTTCAATGTGACCTCCATCCTGGTGGACGACACATTGCATAATGAACACTAAGTCCTCAACGGCCGAGCGTAACATGTCACCCGGGATGTTCATCACAGTCCGGGATATGTTGTCCTTTAGGACCACCAAGATATAACTTGAACTTTAAATAAACTTAAACTCACGGCGCAACAGTCCGATGTGGACCAGGGCCGGAGGTACCTATCTCCGCTTTCGTAAACGTGGGCTTGGGGTGCCATACAGCATATGTCTCAGTCAGGTGGTCAACCTGACGTGGGACCCCCAGAGTTTAGTTCCCCAGCATGCTTGGTCCTCATTTTAACCTTTCAGGGGCAACAACCTCCCCCGTTTGTAGGGGGCAATTTTTTTCCCGATTTCATTTAACCTAAAAAATCTTGGAAAATTTTCCAATGAAAGGTTTCAAAATTTTTTTAGTTCTTTAATCTGACAACAGATGGCAGTTGTAACCATTTTTGGATAATTTAACTGGAATACATTGAATGCAAACGAAAAAAAGGACTAGGTTTAAGCGTTTGCACTGTGCAAACGGCGCCCCTCTAAGGGTTAACGACCCACTCAAGGGATGAAAGGCTGAGTCGACCTCGCCCAGTCGCAGGGTTGAACCCTGGACCTGTGGGATGCCAGCTTGACGCTTTTAACCACTACGCCACCGGGCTTTCTAGACTTTAAATAACCCCCCAGAAAAAAGTCACAAAGATTCGATCAGGGGAGTGAGATGGCCATGCAAGTGGAAAGAATTGACTGATGACCCTTTCTTCTGTAAAGCGATGACTAGGTAGTCATGAATTTGCATTTTGATGTTTTGTTTACGTTTTATGCAAATTCTCAGGTGCACCGACAGCAACAGCGTCCTATCTCCCCTATCGGCGACTTTTGGAACTAATATTTTATTTCATGGAAACACTTTCGCCTGTCGTTCTCTCTATCAATTTTGGTGGAATTCTGACTGATAGATCGGGCTACAGGGTGCTCCGAGAAGTGTCAGTTTAATAATAATCACCCTGTATATTCCTTATTTAACAGCTGTATAATTTTTAGCGTATAATCAACTACTTTCTTTTCAGTGCAACTTTTTAAATATGACTTCTATTTGCATGAGAGAAAAGTTAATATTTAACTTTAAAATACTCCCGTTCTGCTCTGTTAGTATTTTCTGCGAACCTAGTTATACGTAGCTAGTCACGAAAAGTTTATAGCAAATATAAACTTCGTTTAATCTTCTAGACGTTCTCCAACAGTATACATTCCTAAAGAAAAAACATTCAAATGTTCCAGTTTCCTTTATTGATTCTTTTAGAATATATAATACAGCCTATTTTAAACTATTTTGTGTAACTGTGTAATGATAAACATTTCTGCTGTTGACAGCTACAAAAAAAAAATTGTGACAAAGTCCCGAAATTTCTCAATAATTGTCTCTGTAGGATATTTATAATAATTTTGTCGGGAATTTCTTTACATTCTTTTTGCGGAAACAGTAATCTTTCCAACATATAACTTAAAGATACTATTAATATATAATATTTGAAATCTAAATGCCAAAAATAATTTAAATACCGCTATGAATACATATTTAAATAGAAAAATACACGCAAATCAATCTACAGCCTTGATAAAATTCCATTAGCTTGTATTTAGGAATTAAGAAGGTAAAATGCTAGTTAAATAAAATTATATGACATTTCTGAAGTTTTTTTCTTGGTTATACCAAGGGGATGATATTGTACACAAATGTCAATTATACAGTTATATAGATGAAATTAATAATGCCGCATTTTCCATTACTCGAGAGTGAACCGGTGGTTGTGAGGTAGCGATGTTGTCTTCGGAGCGCTGGGTCCTTAGTTCGAATCCCTCCAGACGCGGGCTGCGTTTTATTTATTTAATTTAAATCTCCTTTCTGGAAATTTCCAGAATATTCCAGTAGGGGAGAGTAGTACACAGTGAAACAGAGAAGCTTTTATAATGAAGTTTATGTTTGTACCGCTAGATGTCAGGTTGTTCAGTGACTTTTTTTTTGGAGTAATTGCCGCCCACGTTTCAAGCGTGGATGTTCGTTCTGTTGGAAGCTATGAAACGAAAGTGATTTTTTGAACCTAAAAGTAAGTTATTTATCTTTGTTATATGTCATATATATCTTCAGTTTAATTGTATCTATTACTTTGGATTGAATATTATATATATGCTGCACTATTTCTCCACTTAATACCAAGGATTTAACTAAAGAAAAATAATGGAAGGGATATTTAGCCATTTTTTTTAACAAAGTGAAATGGTACACAGTGAGACATGGAACACTGGTACAGAGTGAAACAATGTCTGACTGTGTACCATGATAACTATCTTTATTCCATGATAGCAATGTGCATTAAATGTTACTATAATGTATTTGTTACTGTAAAGTAATGTATTTAGCATTACGAATTTTCTCAATTTTTGTCAACTCAGTTTTGAATTTCTAAGATTTTGCTATTACACAATATAATGAATTTAACATCTTAACATTGTAACTTGTGATATAACATCTTAGCTTGTATTGCTGTATAGATACACAGAACCGAGAGTATCATTAATAATGTTATTTAAATATTTTCTGGTACTAAATATGTTTTTTTCAGAGTTATGATGGTACGGCCTAAGAATGTGCCAAGGAAAATTGGAACAACTGGAGAAAAACAGATGGCTGCAGTTGTGAAATTAGTCTTACAGGATAGTGACTTTGAAGTCACTTATCTATGCAAAAGTGAGAAATATAATGCCTTTGTGATGCCAAACATTCCAGATGTGACCTCTGTAAATAAATTGGATATTGTCATCGTTCTGCCTCAGCCAATGCCCATGATAACAAAAAGATTGTCAGAATATGTCCGTTTTGAAGTGTGGCTCGACCTTATAAATGTTCGGTGACTTTTCCAAGATTAACAATTGATTGCTTCATGAAAACTTGTGTATAATGTAACATTGTTTGTGTTTAGTATTGTGACAAAATATTTTTTAAATAAATAAATTAGCAATGTCTCACTGTGTACCAGGTGTGGTACACAGTGAGACGAATGTTGATATTATTTCAACGTTAATTATTTCTGGTTTCTATTTATATATATTAATAAATTTTGAGTGAAAGATTTTTCCAATAAAACAGATTTAAACATCCAATAGCTACATTTCTTCAGCCGATTGTATTTAGCTCTTAATTAATGTTTTTTGAAAATTTGTCTCACTGTGTACTACTCTCCCCTATATGTAAATTGAATTAATTTGAATGTTCTGTTAGGATATATAAGTTGCTGCACTCCAGTTGAGAGGCAGTCCTGCTCTGTACTATCACTCCGATAGCACCTCGTTGCTTCCAATAAATTTCTATACTCCACGTCTGTGCATTTAACCGTCTCGTCAGTTTTCAAGTGACAATTTGGTGGAGGCACCCGATACCGATCTGGATTCCCCTCAATCCATCGTGGCAGAAAGTGAAGAAAGCAGAAGCCGTCGGCAACAGCGATTGCCTCCGGAATACGGATTCTTCCTGCACCGGTCAGACAAAAATTCCAAGGAAAGATGCCAAAGGAAACTTCCAACCCAAGCACGTCCAGTATTCCCTTTGATACAGTCAGTTAGAACACCTTCAACCTTCCATGGGGAAGCTGGAGAAAAACCCACGGCATGGCTCAAAGAATACGAACGTATATCAAAATTCGACCGATGGGACGACACGATGTGTCTTGCCAATGCCTACTTCTTCCTAAACCCCTTGACTACCAGGACGTATGCAACGTACGTCCTTCCATATCATCAATCAGCGACCAGGACTTCGTACACTACACAGTAATGAGTGTATATTTGAACCGGATTGGTCAGTGATATGCAACTGATATAGCATGGTACTGGTCGGAGGTGAGTAGTTATGGCCTTGATTATACTACAAGGACGCCGCTAGATGGCGAAAGGAGCGGTGGGGTATGAATTCGCATAATCGCTTCAAAAATCAAAGCGTCAGTTGCTATTCGACTGTTGTCTGTGTTCATGTGTTTTATATTTGCTCGTATTATTTAAAGAACCTTAAATTCTTCACTATTACATCACAGAAGTTTTTAAATGATTTATGACGCGAACATTTTACACCGCATAGCCTGGTATATAGCCCTTTATCGGCGAAATTAAGCCTGTTACTCAAGGGGTAATGGTACAGCCAGGCTTTGGTACGAAAACAACGAAGAAAAATTCCAAGAGCAGTTCAAGATTGCTTCCGGATCCAAGGACCTCTTCATCAAACAAGCCGAACAAGAACTCAATAGCCGAGTCTAGAAAACCGGTGAGAGCCCACAGTCGTATATTCAAAGTGTGTTAGAACTCTGTCATAAAATTATTCCTCAAATGTCTGAAAGCGACAAAGTTTCTTATTTAATGAAAGGCATTCTTTTTTGTGTGCAATACTTGGAGAGATTCCGGTGAATGTGGCGGGTAGCTTACTGTTTTGACTACAAAATTATGTTGGACCCATTAATTAAATCCGTGTTTAGGTAACCCCCAAAACACTTTTCCTAAAAGCTTGCAACTATGCCAACTAACCAGGATGCGGGGCTAGTTGGCATACCCCTGAGGGTGAGTTGGCATAACGTGATATGATTAGGGATACTTGGGCAAAACACAGCAATTTTCGAGGAAAAACATTTTATTACATCAAAACTTGGGGTAACATGGCTTTTTCTTCTTATTGTCTCTTTAAACCGCAATTCTATCTTTGATAGCAGTGTCTGTTAAAATAGCAGTAAACCTTCTTTTTCGGCCACTGTTGGATTGCGGTCGTGGCCCGGCTTTTGGGAAAAGGCGAATTTCCTCTGGGGTGCTGTGTCAGGAAGATGATGGAGTGGTCACCGATACCAGTGTACCTGGAAGGTCATTTATCGTTAGACCGGGTTCATTGGAGTCCCTTAGCTGTGATTCATCGCCAGTTTGCGTAGCCTCTAGAGCAGGGTGGTGAAAGAAGATGGCCATAATATGAGGCCTCAAATATGTCTGGGTTGAATGGGCAGACACCGCTCACTTGAAATCCAGATGTAATGTTGGACGAAGTCATACCTGATTGAAAGGCTGTTTTTCCAATTGCTGGAATATCGCAGATAGTTAAAGTTTTGCCTGGATCACTGGTCATCCAAGCGTCACAAGCCGTGTTGACATATTTTTTAAACGGTCCAAATACAGTAAGTTATGTCAAATGGTTGTAATATATCGTTGCAGTATGGAGGAACGATAGGACAGTAACCCCATTTTCTTTGAACAAATCGAGGGCCTCAATGGATGCCAAATGCTAGTCATGGTTACGGAGGTGAAGTAGCACAAGTCGCGCTTGTGACCATCTAGTAAAGTGGATAAAATGGCCAAACTTCATAAAATTGTGATCGACCATCCAACCTGACTTGTTGGCATCGCCGCTGGAGCCCTCTGATCTGGTTCGCACGAAATGTTCATTGAACTTCGCTCGTGGTAAAATGAAGGAATAGCACTTCCTCCAAATTTTATGAAAATTGAAGAAAAATTATGACGCATGGGATATTTTGAACTTACCAAAACGACATGAAAACTTAGCAGTTAAAGAAAATAGCAGTTAAAGTTTTAATTTAACGTAACATTTTCATTGTTTACGTTTGAGAAAATACTTTGAGAAAATAACTCGGTTAAGAATGATCGGATCAACATACTTTTTTTTAATTTAAAGCTCATGTGTTGCAGAATCATTCTCTGAAAGAAAAAAAATCGCTTTTGGGTCATATTTTTGTCAATCTGAAGGTCCATTGTCGCCTTAAGATACAAAAATTTACCCACCAGAAAAAACGTCAGAAAAACGATGAAACAGGGGTCCTTCCTCCATGACACTTCCAAGCAGACTGAAGTTACGAAGGATGATGCATGCTTACATACACAACCCACTAGCAAGATGACAGTGCTCTAGTTCCACGGTGGCAGGAAATAGAAGCAGTGTTCCAACTAGCCCCTTATACCAACTAACCCCGGTCTACCCTACTTTAAAGCCCAGAATCAATTCCATCTATTTACTTAAGACTTTTTTTTTTACTTTCCTACCCACTATGATCACTGCTATTTTAATAAGTTATTTTTTTCTATTTTTATAGTTATCTGAACATTTTTTGTTTGCACTGGGTATCATTCGTCTCTCAACTAAGTCTAACTGCGAGCCAATTCCGAATCAATCTTTTTTTAGCTGTGAATACGACTAATGTATTTTTAATCTATAATTACACTGCTGGCCACTGTAAATGCAACACCCTGAAGGAAACATGCAAATAACATGAAATTTATAACATGCATTAGCGGAGGTGAGATATGCAAATGATTAGAATTTCAGCGCAGACGCACATCACGCGCGCCTGTGGCGCCACTTCAAAGCGCTATTTAAGGCTTGGAGATTTCGACGATTTCAAGTTCGGCAATTGTGTTTTTCTTGTGGTTTTTTCAAAAAAACGATCAATTATGCCTCATCGAAAACAGCGATCATCTTTTGATCAAGTATGCGAGTTCGACAGAGGAAGGATAGTGGCCTACCGAGATTGTGGATTATCTTTCAGGGAAATCGGTAGTCGTGTTGGACGAAATCAAACAACTGTAATGCGGATATGTTATCGTTGGATGCAGGAGGGTACGACGGACCGGCGTGTTCGATCGCATCCACCTCAGCGCACCACTTCACGTGATGACAAGCAAATTGTGCGCATGACAGTGACGGATCGCTCAGTCACATCACGAACCATAGCACAACACATGCAGTCTGTAACGTATCATCCAGTGTCTGCCCGTACCATTCGACGCCGTTTACAGCAGAGTGGTCTGTCCGCAAGACGTCCATTGTTTTGTCTACCCTTGACGCTGAACCACAGACGTCTCCGCCGCCAATGGTGCGATGACAGAAGGATGTGGACGGGAGAATGGAATGAAATTGTCTTTACTGACGAGTCACGCTTCTGTCTGCAACACCACGATGGTCGCATTCGAGTCTCGAGACACCGTGAAGAGAGGATGCTGAACAGCTGCGTTATGCACCGCCACACTGGTCCTGCACCGGGTATTATGGTATGGGGCGGTATTGGATATCACTCTCGCACACCTCTAGTACGCATTGCCGGTACTTTAAACAGCCAGCGCTACATCTCCGAGGTGTTGGAGCCAGTTGTCCTTCCTTACCTTCAGGGCTTGCCCACAGCCATATTTCTCAGGATAATGCGCGACCACACGTGGCACGCATTGTCCAACGGCTCTTCGTCAATCGCCAGATTGAATTGCTTCCCTGGCCGCCTCGCTCTCCGGATCTTTCGCCGATAGAAAACATGTGGTCCATGGTTGCTCTACGATTGACCCAGATTCCATCCCCACCTGCCACAGCAGATCAAATTTGGCAACGTGTGGAAGCTGCTTGGTCTGCTGTACCCCAAGAACTCATCCAAAGTCTCTTTGAATCAATGCCGAGGCGTGTGGCAGCGGTGATCTCCAACAATGGCGGCTACTCTGGCTACTGATTTTGGCAGGAACCACACTTCACAGAAGTCTATAAATTTAATCATTTGATATTTAGTCAACATGTTATCTACAAAATAAATTTTGTTGTGATATCTCTTGTCTTTCTTGGTGTTGCAATTTGGGTGGCCAGCAGTGTAATTGTTTTTATTTACTTTTAAAATGCATTAATAAAATTATAAAAATCTATATTTCGAAAAATACATATTTTTAAATTTTGGTAAAAATTAAACAAGCTGTCTCTATAGATAAATGACCTATGATCAGAGAACAGTTTATACAAAACATAATATACCATTAAATTTATTACTGCCTGGGATTCTGATAAAATATAACTGTGATGGAATAAATTTATGTTTGAACTGTAATTGTTACCCAGTTACTTTGAAGAACTTTTACCAAGGACAAATTTATCGTTACAGCCAACATTACACATCAATAAAATTTTTCGTAATGCTTAAGAGTTCAGAATGCTATATTGAATGTTATTTGCTTTGTTTCTGAAAAACACACAAACTGCCTTTACTTATTGAAGGATATCGATTGAAGCAAGACGAGATGGCATTTATATTTTCCAATAAGGCAAAACCATTGGACAATGCAAAGGAAATAATTATGTGATCTTAATGGATCCTTTAATGCGAAATATTTCTCAGTTACTAGGAAATTTATCACAAGAGCAGTCATGCTTTCATAATTTTTAAAATGCATCTGGAATAAAAAATCTTTTGAAAGAGAATGGATATCATTAAAGTAATTACCTGACATTAATATTTGTATACATTCCCTGATAATTTTGACTTTTATACCGCTGAATATTGATAAAACTAATAGAATATAAAAAATTCTTGTTTTAGAAAAATATGTAGATAATTATATTATAGATCTCAGGAAAAGGGCTTAAGTCTAAAATTTCCATGTCATTTTAAAACAATAAAGTCCAGAATATTTTGAACTTAAATAAATAATATTTAACATTGAATAGGTGGATAAATAAATGTATCTCAAAATGTGTTATTTGAAATAGATTCTTCCTAGATTTTTATATACCTGTGTTATAAAACTAATAGGTAAGTTTTTGGAAATTATGAATTTCAAGATTCCATCTAAACCAATATCTGAGATGACCTCAGATTATTCCATTTATATAACTTAATCGTTAGACTTTAAAACATCCGATTACTATTATTAAAAATTTTTTCTTGAAAATTCTTAAGAGAAAAGATACAGTGAGAGGAACTGAGTAATAAGCATACAGTTCAAAAGAAGAATAAAATCATTGACTATAAAAGTTTAAAAAGCATGTTTAAAAGTTCAATAATGGAAGCTAAATAAACTTCCTCGAATCAATTTTAATAGAAAAAAAACCCTGTTTTCATATATATATTTAATTTCAAATACATCTGTAAAGGGAGACTTTTTTTAGTACAAACAAATAACTTTGGGACCTTGAAGTGTAGAATGGTACAGAGCAATTAGAATATTGTGGAATATTCCACGATCACATACAAAAAGTTAATCATGGTTTCATTTAATGTAAGATATAAAAATGAATATTTAGTAATTATAATAAGTATGCCATTTGCAGAGGTTAATATTTCAGTAATCAAACAGTCCTGGATTAGCGTTTCCTCCTTGTTAAAGAGATCAGAACACCTCACGTAAAATAATTATATTAGTAATGGTATTTATGGTGCATCGAATCAAGTCAATATAAATGAACCCGGATCTGAATGTCTGGGAACGGTAACAGTAGGACTTTTCAGGTAATACGTTAATACATTAGTTTAAATTCATTTCCGAATTTTTTTCCTTCCCGATGACATATGACTGTTGATATCGCACTTAGCCTAATAGCTGCCGTACCAGAAAAATAACCCGAAACTTCAGCGTGATCTCGACAATTTGAATTAATTTGAACCCCTAGGAGAGAGTACTGAATTAGCAAAAGTAATTTTTTGTTGTTAAAATAATTAACGTCATGGTCTGAGAAGTAGTGAATAAATCGATTATTTTGGCTTTCACCTATGTACCATGAAAAACTGGTATTTATCCTGACAGATTGTTTCAGATACCACGGTGGACCCCTTAAAGTATACAATAGCAGCATGGACGCCAAAAAATAGTGGAGGCTTTCCAATATTAAAAAAAAATAGCGATGAGAATTTTCATGTGCAAATACAAGCGGATCTTCATAGACAAAGTGATTGCTACAAATGAAGTAACATTTTATTTGGAATGCCCAAGAAACAGCAAGACAATTTATTCAGATGTAACCCCCGAGTTTAGATACAACCTAAACTTTACATGTATAGGGGGACGAATAACCACAATATATGTAGCCATCTTGTTATTAGCATTTGAGAGTTGCTCGTAAGGACAATCTCATGCAACGTTCCTGAAATGGAACTATTAATTAATTCGAAACTTGCAGCCATCTTTTTTGTTATACTACAGCAATCATTAAGTTTCAGTCAGTGATGCCAAAGTTAAACATTATATTTGCATCATACATACATCAAAATTTTTAAAAAATATATTTGAGGTTAAAAAAAATCTTTTTTTAATCAATAAGAGGAACATTGTGTCTAGTTTTCGCTTAAAATAATTATTTCAGTTTAAACTCTCATTTGATAACCGAAGTTTTGCAGAATAAAGCCATTACCTGAAATCAGTTGCTATGAATTAATTTATAGAAGGAATGTTTGGGAAACGTTGGAATCTCGCCTGTAATGAAAGATTCCAAGAACATTTGCACTAAATTTATTGTATTCTGTAAATAATTCTGGTTACTAAGATACGCATTCAATCAGTTGTGTTTTAAGTTAAAGAAATAATATTTTTAAGTGCAGTAAGCTTAAAAACATAGATATTGTATTTATAAACTTAATTGTGAGGACGAAATTTCTTATATCTTGTATAATTTATGTGCTGATAGTTTTTCTGCTAAAGCCTCAGTTTTTAGTTTTAAAGTGTCATTTAAATAAATTACAGATAAATATTTTGAAGATTGGTATTTATAGACTGGTATTTATAGGCTTTAAAATATTTCGATATTATGAAGTGTTTTTTTATATGCATAATTAATTTTATTTTGCTATTCTCATTATTGTTCTTATCTAATTTATATTTGGCAGATTTTATCATCTTTTATATTTGACATTTTATCACCATTCTAATACAGTTGCTATAACCTTTACTAGGTCTCTCTCTCTCTCTCTCTATATATATATATATATATATATATATATACATATATATATATATATATATATATATATATATATATATATATATATATATATACACACATATATATATATATATATATATATGTATATATATATATCATGTTTCTACTCGTCTTACGTTTGGTGCAGCTCGTCCATTTTGGACCTTGGGCCAAAAAACATTATATCACCCACCTACCACCCTTATATTTTATACCTGATGTCACATGTTTTATAAGTTTTTGAATAAACTACAAAGTATAAGAAATCTATTTATAAATCTTAATTTATACGAAAATTAAATATCGTGAAACGAAAAAAATTACGTTAGAAAAATGAAATAAGATACAAAAGATTACGATGGGATTCCTTGCTTCGCAACTTAGGATTTTCGTTACCATGACAAACTTACTCGGTTCACCAAACCAATACGAATCGTAAAGATTGTGATGAAATTTATATTAGGTTGGCCAAAATGTTCGTTCGGTTTCTTTTCTGGGAGATGGCTGTATTAGCACTTTCTTGACTTTAACGTCATCAAAATGAATTTATTTGAGTATGTTGTGACAGCTATCATACAGAGTACCTTTAAAACAAAAACTAATCAAAATTAGTGAACTTTTATTCCGCTATTTTCCTATTGAAAACGGAAGTAAATAAGGAACATTTTTGGTAAATTATGATTTATTATATCAAGAAAGGCAAAAATGCAACTAAACCAAAAAGAAAAATATTTGTGCAGTGTATAGAGAAGGTGATACGACTGACAGAATGTGTCAAAAGTCGTTTGAGAAGTTTCATGTTGGCGATTTCTCGATAGAGAATGCTTGAGGATCGAACCCACCAGTTGAAGTTGAGAGCGATCAAACCGAGACATTAATTGAGAACAATAAACGTTATACCAATTAGTAGATAGCCAATACACACTCAAAAATATAAATTAGGCCTTGAAAATCAGTTGCAACAGCTTGATTATGTTAATCGCTTTGATGCTTGTGTTCCACATAAGTTAAGCAAAAAAAAATATATTTTTGACGGTAACTTTGCATGCGATTCTCTACTTTAACGTAACGAAAGCTTTCGTTTTTAAAACAAACTACAACGGTCGAGAAAAATAGAATACTGTATAATAATTTGGAAAGGAAGAGGTCTTGAGACAAACGAAATGAACAACCACCAACAACACTAAAGTACGGTCTTCATCCAAATAAGTTGATGTTGTGTATATGTTGGGATTGGAAGGAATTGCTTGAGTTCCTCTTTGAAAACCAAACGGTTAGTTCCAACAAGTAGGGTAAGTGTCCCAAATATCGCCTACTCTAACTTTTTTTCGACATTTCATTCATTTTTTAGTTTCTAATTAGGCTGGAAACTTAAAGAACATCAATAAGAACTATTACCTTTGGTATTCTGAGATCAAACAGCTGCAAAACCAGTGCCAGTTTAAGATATGTAGTTGAATTGATAAAATTGAAATTTTCAGTAACCCCAGGACGGTTCCTAATATCGCCTACCTTTGTTCCTATTACCGTCTACTAGGCGAAATTGGGAGCACCTATTAAAAGGCTTTGCTAACAGTCCTTCTAAGCAAGATTGAATGCTGGAGTTGTAAGAGGGGGAGGAAAAAAGAGAAGAAGAAAAACTGGAATGAAAACAACAGAATGAAGAACAGAAAATCTATTATGGAAAAAATTTATCAGAAATAATGCCAATAATTTAAACCTATTTTAGCCACTTAATCCTTCAAGCAGAAGGAACATATGTATTTCCTGGCTGCGTCACAATATTTGTGGTTCCACTCAAAGCAGGAGCACACGAGCCACTCCTGACCACAGCATCCCCCTCTCTGCCGACGACATTTTGTATACAGCTGATTTCCCTTTCGAGCAAATCACCTGTACATTTTTACTTTGGACAGTTGTAATGCCCGTTTCGTGAACATTAAACGTTCTGGTAGGGTGGAACTTAATTTTCTCAAGTTCTGCTTTAAGAATTGTGAAGAAGGATTTCACGTTTTCTTCAGTGAACTCTAGAGCCGGCCACTCACGCAGACTTCCGTCATCTGTGATGACGGGCTTTTGGTACCTCAGGCACCAAGAGTCTCCGTCAGTGGGGTGTCTTGGTGAGACGTCAGATGATAAAAATGTTGTGTCTGGAATTTCAGTCCAGACCGAATTCCTGGCGCTAGAAGTCTCCGTGAGTGGGGTACTGTACGCTAGATACCAGGCGCCTGAAAGTTAGCCTGCAGTTTACCGCATGTTTTCGAACATAATGGAAGCTGAAAAATTATTCTTTAATCCCGAATTTTTAATATCGTTCATTGAACTGTATAGAAAATTTATGAATAAACAATTTTTCAAATAAATAAGTAAATAAACAAAATTAAACTTATTACAAAATGTCATTTATTTCAAATTTTTCTAAATATTTAATTTTTTTGTAATTTTTGTAATATTATTTGTTTAAAAGCGGGGAGACCACCTTTGCTCTCACAAAAATGCACTGATTTTACTACCAAGCTTAATGTGTTGTCAAACAGTTAATTTGTAATTAATTTAAACCAATTTTTTAGAGTGAAATGTACAAAGCTTTATCTGATAGAAAACAAAAGCAGAATTATTGGGAGATTATTAGAAATTATTTTATATAAAACAAAAGTTAATGTTTTATGAATAATAAATACACTGCGTGCAGATTTTTTTTAAAATATGAGATATATATATTAAATTATTTGTATGCATTCTATCCGTAGGTAATATTTTAATCTACACCTAAAATAACTACCCTATTTCACATAAATATATTTTTAAAACATTCACATAAATATATATTTATAATATATATTTTAAATATATATTATTCACATAAATATATATTTAAAAGCATCGTAATGTACAAGAAATATCATAAAATGTTTTTTTAAAAAAAATGCTGTAAAATTTAATATTATGTACTTACGTAAATTTAGGTGGAAATTATATAAACATACTAGATATCTTGTATACAAAATTTTAGCAATTTGTGACCATTAGTTTTGAAGAAATAGTGCGCACAAGTTTGAAAAATAAGTTTTCAGAAAAAGCCATTTAAAGTTTAATTTTCTAAAAATCACTGTACTATTAGCTTTATACATTTGGCCATAAAATCGGTTCTAATTGTAGTATCGACTTCATTTTTTTAAAAAGATTTCTTCCATTCCATTCTTCAAAATTAAATATAAATAACAATTTAGATATATAATTGAATAATGAAGAGGGTAGTATGGATTTGGAGAGCCACGTGGAATAAATAACTGATGCAATACGACAATTATTATTATTGAGTAAACATCTTTATTTTTTAGTTTATTAAATGTATTAATTAATAAAAAGAAAAAGCAAAGAAAATGGCATAATTTTATAAAATTGTATTAAATCATGAAGTTTTACCAACTCACTGTGCCGATGTTATTAAAATAACATCGAACTGAGCTAAATCGGGCATCACGAATGGGCGAAGGCAGGTGAACGAGACGGAAAATATCCGGCGCCTCGGACACCGTGAGTGGCTGATGCCAGGTATCCGAGGCGCGAAAATTCCAGCTGCCCCAGATGACGGAAGTCTACGTGAGTGGCCGGCTTAGGATTCTGGCGCTTGACAATGACTTTTCAGTTCTGATCGTTAATTGGGAAACGTTCCTTTTCAAAAACAAATTCAATCACTTTCGACCAGCTGCGTTTGTTTTTTTCAGAGAAGGGGTGGGGAAGATTGTTTCTCAAGGCAAGTTGGTAGGCCATCTGCTTAACATCGCTTCGAGTCAAACCAAAAAAAAAATGGATTCTGTTGTGAAGCCGAGAAATTACGACGCCAAAATGGGAAGCCGTATCGGAACAAGTGGTAGCAAATTAGCGAATAGTTAAGCCAGCCATAAAAAAGGTGAAACATGAAATGCGTTGTGTATTAATTTAAGTTACAGAATTAATTTCAAGTAACAAAGCGACATGAAAGATAACCCAGATAGGTTGTCTCAGGTAACATAGATTAAGTAGAGTAGTTACTTTAGGTTAACAGCACTTAGCTTAGCAAGAAAATACATAACCCTACATACAGCCTGACCCACGTGCTAAGCAGAATGCAATACTCATTAACTTAAGCTCTACCCAAAGAAACATTATCCACTACAGTAAATTAAATTACAGACAAGGGGTTTAAGGAGCAAATAAGAAAATTTATTTTACTAAATATAATGAAAAAAAGGGAATACTTAATTGTACACAGCCATGCCATGCTCCTCGCTCCACACTATATATGCCGAATCCTAATATCGCCTGGTAGGCGATATTAGGATCAACTTGGTAGGCGATATTAGGAGCACAACACAGTTAACACAAACATGCTAAGAACGAAGTTTAAAACGCAGTTTTTTTTTTCAAAAATAATAGCACCACTATATTCTATGTTTAATGCACTTTCAAATGGTATAAGCAAAATTAGAATTTGGATGCGCCTACCTGGTCATTCCCTGGATTCTTTGGAGCCAGAATATAGGAAGACAACAACCAAAACAACTTCAGACGCCATATAGTTTCTGTTGTTAGTCATAAGAGCGTTGCGGCTAGCGCCGCTAATAGTACAAACCCAGAACTAAGAAATTACTGCATTTTCTCATACATAGCGCGAATTGTACTTTGGAAACACGAGTAGGCGATATTAAGCACAAGGGAAATATTCGGGACACCCACCCTATGCTCAATATTATGCCACTGAAAGCATCACTTGACGAAAAGTGTTTGGAATCATTCAAAAGAAAACACGTAATCTTCTGGCAGGATTACGCAAGACCACAGGTTTCCCTGATAACCAGGCAAAAACTGTTGCATCTTACACCGCATTTACACAGTCGCGATGGCGGCGAATCGAATCGCGGAGGGCGAATGTGTAAACGGTGTGCTTGCCGTTTCTCCTCACCAATCGTGGCGCTCGCTTTGGGAGCGGTTTTCTAGAGACGGGAAGGCTTGTTCACAGCAAGAGGCGGGAATGTGAGAACGGTCATTCGCGTCGATGCAGGAACGTGACTAATGTCTCGAGAATTTCTTGCGGGCGGTGCGATCGCGAATGTGTAAATGCGGCATTAGCTGGGAAGTTCTGATTCATCTACTGTATTCGACAGACAGTGCACATTCGGATTTTCCTTTTGTAAGAAACTCTAGAACGACATCAGAGGCACAAGAAAACGCGGGCTTAATTGACAACACAAGGACAAGACTTACACAAAAACAGCGGTATATATACATAGGCAAGGATTAAAGCACTGACCAATCATAAGCGAGTAATAAACAATAAGCCAATGAGAAACATTCGAATCAATCGTACTTGAAAGAAAGCTACAGTGTATTTCAAAACAAAGATTAAGTGACTATAGAACAGATTAAACAATCAGGAATGCGATAGTGTTAAACATCAACCAATAAGAGAAGAGATTATATCTAACACTTCCCCTTAATCGGTTCACATAGAACACAAAAATAATAATTTTTCCAATTTACATTTTGGTAAACATTTTGTAAAAAGATCAGTAATTTGTGATTCAGTACAAATATATTTCACACATATAACATTTTGTGTTAAAGTTTCCCTTATGTACTTTAATTTTACATTTAAGTGCTTTGACCTGACACAAATATTTTCATTTAATACACTAGCTATCTGATTGTCTTAAAAAACTGTAACATAATTTACATGTGAAATTTCATTTATAACCATTTTTATAGAATAAAAGATCTTGGAAAGATTTACACATAGCAATAATTTCTGCATATGTTGATGAAAGAGAAATACAATTTTGCTTTTCACAACACCAAAGAATGGGGCAGTTATTAAACATTAAAACATACCCAGTCATTGATTTTCTGTCATCTGAATAAGAAGCCCAATCTTCATCAACATACAAATCAAGATTAAAATCATCACCCTTTTTAAAAACAAGTTTAAGGGATAAGGAACCTTTCATCTTAAAATTCATTCTCATATCTTAAAATTCAATTTAATCCAGTCCAGTCAGCAACGGTTGGTTTTTCCTGAAGTTAGTTGAGGTAGTTAAACTAAAAAAGAATATCTGGTCTCGAAGTTACGGCCAAATAAAGCAGGGAGCCAACAGGCTCACGATAAGGACCTTCAAATACGGAAACTTTAGAGAAATCAGCTGGGGTAGATTTCTCTAAATGTCCCATATTTTGGCTCTAAAGGAATAGAACATGGTTTGCAGTCACTCATATTGAAGAATTTCAAAATTTTCAAGATGTAATCCTCCTGATCAAGATACAGTTCTTTGTCTGTAAAATACATTCGTATTCCTAGATAATCAGTCAGTGGCTCAGATTTTGACATCTGAAACCGGTCCTGAAAAAGTTTAATGACAGTCTCCATCGCAGCAATATATGATCCGGCTAAAAGCAGGTCATCCACATAAAGACAAACAACCATCTTCTTTCCAACAACTTTTTTAACAACTCGAATGAAGATACACGGATCAAAATTCGATTTCTTGAAATTGATTTGGTTCATGAACTGTAGAAATTTATGATATCATTGCCTTGGAGCCTGTTTCAACCCATACAGGCTCTTGAGAAGTTTACAAAATCTGCCTGATTTATCGTCATATCCTTCTGGCTGACACATGTACACAGTCTCATCCAAATCATCGTTTAGAAATGCCGTTTGCACATCCATTGTATAAGCATGTAGATTTTCTTGTAATATTATGGCCAAAACTAGTCTAAGAGATGAGATATTGATTACCGGAGAGAAGGTTTCAGTATAATCAATTCCTTCCGTTGAAATCCTCTGGCAACGAGACGAGCTTTATATGTACCATCTCTTTTTCTTTTGAACACTCAATTGCTAGTTATTGGTTTCTTCACATATGCTGGTAGTTCAACTAATTCCCAGACTTTGTGTACTTCCATGGAGAGCATTTCTTCGTCCATAGCAGCTTTCCATTGGACGTGCTCTTTTCTGGGTAAAGATTTTATATCCTAAAAGCTTAATACTTCATGTGTTTCAAGCATTACTTTATATGCTTCATATTTAGATGGAAATTTTCTCTTTCTTTGAGATCTTCTAACATGTTCTTGATTTACATCTATGGCCTCAGGTTCTTTAAAATTTGTCTCACTTTCAACTTCTTCCTTTCAGTCTATCTCTTTTTCATATTCTTCCTTAAACTCCATCACTCTTTCTTTGTTTTCTTCCCCTGAATCTCTAGAATTTAAAGTGTTAGGTGAATCATTTATTACTACTTTCTTTTCATTAAATCGGACGTTTCTTGAAACGAATACTCTTCTTGTAAGGGCATCCATGACTGTGTATCCCATGTTAGTGTATCCAACAAAAATCATCCTTTTTGATTTTGGATTATGCTTTCTTCTGTGAGCTTCTAGAATTTTAACATAGACATCGCATCCAAACACTTTAATTTGACCTCATATCAGGTTTACTGGAATACTTCAAATCATACGGAATATTATTATCTATGCTTGAACTGGGAATTCTGTTATGAAGATAAGCAGCAACTTGAATAGCATATTCCCAACAATTCTTAGGCAAATTTGAATAATATAGTAAAGCACGACCCTTTTCAAATGTGTCCTATTCATTCTTTCTGCAACTCCATTTAACTGAGGGGTATAAGGGGGACAAGCATCAATAGTCACACCAGCTTTGTTTACAATTTGTTTGAGTTCACCAGATAAATATCCTTGAGTATTATCACAACGAATTCCTCTTGAACTGTCATTCAACTTCTTTATCTCTGAAGCAACATCACTTTTTCTCTTAATCAGATGCACTTCACAAAAATGAGAATAGTCATCAACTAAAGTTAGGACGTACCTTTTACCTGACGGAGTCTGTGGTTCAACGGGTCCACACAAATAATAATGAATCATTTTCATAAGGGCCTTTTCTCTGCTTTGGTTTTCTTTTCCAATGGGATTCGCGGGTTGGTTTGCTAGTACACAGTTTTTACAAAAAGCATCACTCGTAGGTAGCCCGAGCCTCTTCAGAACTTGAATTCCTGAATGACCTAGTCTGTGATGCCAAAGTTCAGCTTCTTCTTTTTCTGCCAAAAGTAAATTAGACACGGTGGGCGTAAGATCACAAGCATATTGACCTTTGGAATTTGGCTTGCACTAAATAAAACTTTTACTTCCATTTTCGACAACAGCTCCTTCGTTTTTGAAAGTAACGGAATATCCAGCCTTTTGAATTTGTTTCACAGAAATAAGACTTCCATTCAATTGAGGAATGTACAGTACATCGTTAAGGAGTATTTCTTGTTTATTTTTCCAACGTGCCACGAATAGTTCCAATTCCTTTAACTTCTAGCTGACTTAAATTTGATGCACAAGACACAGTTCCGGTTGAGGGATTCAATTCTCCAAACCATTCTTGATCTGAACACATATGAGCCGTCGCACCGCTATCAACGATAAAAGTTTGGATTTCCGTTTTTCGTGCAACAAAGGTCACGGCTACTGCTGCTTCTTTCGGTGGAGAGTTCTTTACAGTCTAAGACCGGCAGTTTCGTTTTATATGTCCTTTTCTACCGTACTGATAGCAAACCAAATTCATACGGCAAAATTTGGTGGTATGTCCACCTCTATGGCACTTGAAACAGACAGCACTTCGATAATTCATAGAAAAAGCTACGTTATTCGATGATTCACTCTTTACCAGTTTCGAATTTGAAGTTCGACGATCCTTTAATAAAGCTTGGGCATCCAGAAGTCTGCCACACACAAACTCTAACGTAAAGTTACTCGATGGTTGATTTTCGATTGCAGACTTCGCTGAGTCATATTCCGGTGGCAATGGCATTCAAAGGTACACGACAACATCCATATCATTCACTGTAGCGCCACACGACTTTAACTGCGTTACAAGTCCGTTAACTTCATCAATATATTCTTGCATAGAAGTTTGCCTTTTCTTTTTCAACGTTGCGAGTCTCTTTCTGACTAATATTTCACTTACTGCACCTTCTCTTGCATACATTGATTTCAACTCGCTGAGAATTGTAGCACACGCATTTTCTGCTGAAAGCGAAACTAAAATTTTGTCACTCAAAAATTATAACATCAAGGTATAAGCGTTCTTGCCGGCGGCAACTTCTTCTGCTTTCGTTACATCCGCTTCGTTTTCTAAATAAATAAATGTCCAAGTTGTTTGCCGCAAATACTGATTCAATTCTTCTGCACCACAAATTGAAATTCAATCCATTAAACTGTTCAATTCTGTATTTTACTTCGTCGTTCATTTCGTGTAAATTGGAAACGATGGTAGACCAAAACTTGAACAACGGTCTGCTGTAAGAAATTCAAGAACGACATCAGAGGCACAAGAAAACGTGGGTTTTATTGACAACACAAAAACAGCGGTATATATACATAGGCAAGGATTAAAGCACTGACCAGCCATAAGCGAGTAATAAACAAAAAGCCAATGAGAAACATTTGCCTCAATCGTACCTGAAAGAAAGCTACAGTGTATTTAAAAACAAAGATTAACTGACTATGGAATAGATTAGCCAATCAGTAATGAGATAGTGTTAAACATTAACCAATAAAAGAAGCGATTATATCTAACACATTTATTTTGGTCTTTACAAAATTCTCGTACTGAAACAAATTTCAATTCCCAGGAAGACAGTAAAATGAACCTGGCACAGTACTTTGCTCCAGAATATAAAAAGTTTTGGGAGAATGGAATGATGAAGTTGTTTCAAGGAGGGCAGAAGGTAGTTGAATAAAACGGTGAGTACACAGTTCTCTAAAGTTATTAAGGAAAATGAAAAATGTATCCTCTATTTTTACTTCAAAACTGAACGAACTTTTTGTCCAACTTAATAGTATATAAAGAAACTTACCATTAATGGCACGTTTGAATTCTCATAATGCAAAAAGAAAAAATAAATAAATAGATAATAATATAATCCGCAGAAATCTAATTTTTCCCTTAATTGCATGAAACAGTATATTTTAATACTGACCATGAAAAATTTAAATCGAAATGTAATTATCATTACTTTATGAGTTTTTGAATAGGCACAACTAAAAACTCATTTTCTGTTTCCTGTTTGATTACAATTTGGATTTTTTTCTAAGCGAGGAAAATAATTGATTCCACTTAGGTATACAGACATCTTTTAATAACATCAAATAAAAGGAAACTGATTCATGTTTTAAGTCGCATTGTTTTTACTGGTTTGTTAACTATTGTCTTATGAAGAGCTTGATTTCTAAATCTGAAACCGAAATTAACTGTTTCATCCATTATTATAATTCCGGTGAATAACGACGTCTTTACATTCCCAAAATAAATTATTGGCAATTTATAGTATTTATTTTAAATGAATTTGGAATCAAAATTAATCGAATGTTGTATCATATTTCCATTAAAGCTGACATTAAAAGTTATCATTAAGAATCCAAGACTTGATGTTTTGCACATAATTTTCATTACATTTGTGATTTTTTTTTCTGTTTAATGGTGTAGTTTAGTTTTTTCTTAAGAGCGAAGTTGTCTTTTATAGGTTATACCAGTGCTCCGCTACCTTTTATCTTCCACGGCACAACAACGTTTTTTCGATAATCCCGCGCCACACCACAAGAAAAAGCTTGCAAATACATAAATTACAATAAATACGAATTTTTTAATTAGATAAAAAACACAATAAAACAGCTATGTGTATCAAGATAATTATAATCCTTTAAGTTTTATATAAATCATTTTGAATTGTACACCAACACAAGAACAAAAATATAAAGTTATAGTTTACAAGTAAACAAAAATTCTTTAAATTTTTATAGTAAAATTTGTTTTTTGGTCTTTAATTAAGCCTAATAAATCAAAGTTAATTTAAACATAACTAATTTATTGAGATATTTGAGCTTGTTTTGTTGAACATATGTACGTTTTACATTTGGCTCTATATTAGAAAGAGCTACTCAAAGTTCAAGACCCTTTAAACATGATCGTTTTTCCTTTTTAATTAGAACCAGTGTCGAAAAACGTTGTTAGCATAAGTATGTCGTAGAAAAAAGGGAGCAAAATTGCAATGGCCTTGTCAGAAATTTGTGGATATTCTTTCTTAAATGAAATCCATAAATATGACACTCGAGCATACATACAATGTATGTTAAAAACATGTTTTTGTTTTGTGTATTATTTTGACCCAGATAAGTTACATAATTGCAAAAAGTTAGAGGAATAATTTACATAGAAAAATTTCTAACTAATAGCGATGGTTAATTTTTTTTTATTATTATAATCTATAAAATCACCGTGGCACAGTCAAGATCACCTCGCGGCACACTACTGTGCCACGGCATGGCGGTTGAGGAGCACTGGGTTATACATATGTAAACGAAAAAAAAATCGGTGACTTTATTTAATTACTAGCCGGGCTTCGCCTAGCTACGCTCAAGCCATCCGTGTAACATATTTATGTACTTCGGGCCCCACAAAAGAAAAAAAAGCCTACAAATGTATTAAATTCAAATGAATAAATTCCTTTCAATTTTCATTCCCGTCGCTGCCGACAGATGGCAGCACCACTGCTCCAGATGATTTGGTTTCTCAGCAGTGAGTGATTTTAGAATGAAAATATCTCTAAAACTATTGAATTAACAGAATAAGTGCACGCAGAAAAAATTATCAGTTTTCGAAGCTCTTTCCAAATATGTAACATTTATGTACTTTCATGAGAAAAAAAATACACCGACTTTCCTGTATATTTGTCGGCCATATTTTGTCGAGGAGTGGCCTGCCCGGATGAGTTACGGTCACGTGATCTCTCGACATCCACTTGTCCCATTATTAGTATAGATTATAAGTTTTTAAATGCAATATACAATCAAGTACGTGATTTTGATATGTAGATGGTTGTTAGCTTCATATTGCGAAAGTTCTACTCAGAAATTTTATTTTGCAAAAATGTTGCATTGTATTAATTTTAAATAGAATTGATTTACCGTAATGTGTCTCACATATTTACCTGCTGTTTACATTAAGAAATTTTTTCCATATCAGCAGTTAGATTTCGAAACGTAGCAGTATAGTGATTTACTCGTTTTCGAAGCCAGGGTTAGGCTTCTAATATGAAGGGTAGAAAATTTTAAGGACCCTACTATATATTTTCTCATGGTCCTTAACCTTTAGCTTACGGGGCTAATTTTTCCGATTCTCTCTTTAGAATTTCATATTCCCTTTGTAAGAAGGCTATTAAGAGGATATATATATATATATATATATATATATATATATATATATATATATATATATATATAGATAGATATAAATATACATAAATATAAATATAAATATATATATATATATATATATATATATATATATATATATATATATATATATAATATATATATATATATATATATATATATATATATATATATATATATATATATATATATATATATATATATATATATATATATATATATATATATATTATATATATATATATATATATATATATATATATATATATATATATATATATATAAATATATGTATATATATATATTATATATATATATATATATATATATATATATATATATATATATATATATATATATATGTATATATATGTATATATATATATATGTTATATATATATATATAAATATATATATGTATGTATGTATATATATATATATGTATATGTATATATATATATATATATATATATATGTATATGTATATATATATATATATATATATATATATATATATATATATATATATATATATATATATATATATATATATATATATATATATATATATATATATATATTCATTCTTGGACCCGTATTCTTGGGATACATGCTATCCCACCCCGTAAGGAAAGCGCTAACATATTGAGGGAAAAAAAGTGAACATTATTGATACCCTCGTGTAATATCTACACCAAGGAGTGCTACACATCAAAAGCTTTAACAAAAGTAATACTGATACCGTCAACTGGGTTAACTTTGTCCCATTTGGAAAGCAAATAATAGTTGTAGACCAATTAAAATTTGATATGGTAAGTGGTTTACATTATTTTAAACATATTTAAATGTAATATAAATCATTGTTAAAGTATACTTACAAACTTTAAATAATTTTTACATTTTAAAAATTTTTTGGGCAAATGTTACCTTGAATTTGGGGCAACTTTGGCCAAGCTCTAGAAAATCAAACATTGTTGAGATAGCTTAGGCCAATGTTAGACCATGTACAAGTATTGCCAAATTATCTATCAATGATATCGTATCTAATCCGAGTTAATCTCAATTAATCCGAGTCAATCCGAGTTTATTTAATCCGTATAAATCAAGAAATCAACATTTTTCCTATGCAAAACTGATTTAAAAAAAAAAAAATTACAAGTGGAATTTTCAAAGGAAAGAAAATAACAATAGATAAACAGTAAACAGTAATTTAACAGTCCTATATGTTTTGATGAATTGATAGTCCAAACTATTGAGAAGAAACAGTCAAGTTCTGGAACAATGAACGGATTCCTCTTTAACGCGATTTTCGGAGAATTAATTTTACCGCACACTTCTTCCCACTCATAATTTATACATTCTTCTTTTTCTGGCCAACGCTAAAATTTGAGTTTTTTTTCCATGTGTTCCCCAGTAGTTCCGATATCCGTTAAACTTAAAATCTTTCTAGGTTATTTAACACCATTGTACTTCACAAAATCATCTACATCATGCATGTACAAGTTCAGATCATACATATACAAATTCAGTCCGCCTGTCTTTGAGATTTACTTGCTTGTTTGTACCGTTTTGTTTATTACTTTCTGACGAGCTGGAGCATTGTCATTTTCGCCTCTTTGAAACTGTAACCTTTTTAGAAGTAGAAGATGTAGTTGGAGTAACTTTGGCCCAACTGCCATGTTGGGCCAAAGTTACCCCAAGACCGGGGACAAAGTTTGCCTAATGTAGTAAATATTCATTTGTTGGCAAACCACAAAATAAAGCAAGATAATAAGAGTGAAAATGTTGTTGTTGTTGTTGTTGTTTCTCATCCCCATGACCAGCAGAGCTAGATCAGGTCCATAAGCTCGTTCACTCTGAGAAAGTCCAGCACCAAGAGAGGATCTTGAGCCAGGTCCTGCCTGGTGAGCGCCAGGCAGGATAAAATAGTTGAAACAATGAAAATAAACAATGAAAACAGTGAAAAGAGTTGAAACAATTCATAATAAGCTGAGACAACTCGCTTACCTGCTCTGAATCACGTACTCTATCACATTTAGAAGGAAAAATTAGAAGACAACAACAATATACGTTTTAGTGATACGAAAGTGGATCAGCACTGTAGTTGTGGTAAATTGAGGAACTGCAAAACAAAACTATGAG
Organism: Dolomedes plantarius; assembly: GCA_907164885.2. Classification (NCBI taxonomy): domain Eukaryota; kingdom Metazoa; phylum Arthropoda; class Arachnida; order Araneae; family Dolomedidae; genus Dolomedes; species Dolomedes plantarius. Next base: position 207,900,808 of record OU015495.1, read on the forward strand.
AAAGACAAGGCAGTATTGCCACCTATTGGTCCTTGCAATAAATAAGTCACGATAACTCTCCTTTGTCTAGATACAGCACATAAAATTTTTTTTTCGTCTGTTGGGCCAAAGTTACCCGTAAGAGCCAAAGTTACTCCAGTTGACGGTATTGCTACACATAACTGACCGATAATTTATTATGAAGTCTTTAATCTACATATAGAACACTTAATCAATACCACAATAATATTAGAATGGAGATTTTGAAGAATGTTCTTTACTTAATCATTTACCGCATGTATCTGTAAGTCTTTCTACTTGTTAAGGTCTTTGGGACTCAGTCCTTAACATCTCCTATTTTTATAAACTTATGAAACTCAGCTTTATATGTTGATTGATACGGAAAACAAACTACCAGCAATCAAAAATTATTCCTTTTTCTTTGTGCTGTCATTGCATCTGACCCGAAACAGTTAACACAAGTTTTTATAATACTTTAAATTTTATTGTATATATCTATATTTATAAAAGAGCTCGTCTGTTTGCTTGTCCGCTATAGAATCATAGACTGTTTCACCCACCGGGACCAAATTCGGCACAGTTAATGTTTAGGACCCGAGAAACTTAAATCAGGAAAAACGAAATTTGGGGCTCAATTAGTTTTTTTAAATTAATTTTTTAATGCTTTTTGTGTCTCTAAGAGGTGCGCAACCACCTGTGGCGCCCCTTCACCACAACCAGCTGCGTTAAGAGAGATGGTTTGGGGGGTGACGGGGGGGGGTTAAATTCCAATGCGCGGGAGGAAGAGGGTTGGGAATGACCTTTGGCCCTGGCTCCCCAAATAAACACAACTGGCCAAATGAACATGAAGAGCGGGGGTGCAGCCCAGTATTTTTTTGATGGAATGCATGAAAAATTTTATATCTATATATCTACCCGGGCAACGCCGGGCAATAATGCTAGTATCATATAAACGTAACAAAATCAGCAATATATAACTGGTTTTTAGAAAATTTCTTATATGTGGGTACCGTGAAAGCTTCTGCAGAACGATTTGATAAGGACAAAAATGTAATAATTTTTAAATCTTAATCGAGAGTTATATGGTTCGACTAAAATGGGGCAAGTTAATTTTTTCATCGTGTGTAATATGAACGAAATTAAGGAATTTTTTCATCGTGTGTAATATGAACATCTCAGGTAAGTTTACAAAAAACTTAATTTTTATGCTGTTTTCTTAAGTTTATTTTTTTTACTTTTCTTTTGTATAAGTCACAACTTTGATATAATTTGTAGTTACAGATCTGTAGCGGTCCTGGATCCCATGTTTGTAAGTATTCTAGTATTCAAGTAAACAAACTAATCTGACTCCATATTGTTTATTTGTTAAAAGATTAAAAAAAAAGTTACATTTTATAGGAACAGTGGACTTTCAAAATTGTGAAATTTGTCCAAAAATTCGATTTTTTTATTTTATTGAATTGTGAAATTACGGACGAGTAGAAATGTGTTGCAAAAAGAATTTTTAATTTCTGTGATTACTTTCCTAGTTATAGGCATTTGTATTTAATTTAGATATTATGTGGTTACTAATAGCAATAACTTTAAATGTGTTTTTCTCAAAATAAAAATTTTCACGTCATACGAATATTCAAACTGCTCCGGGCGCATTTCTAATTATCGTACTGCTTTGAAATTTAAGTTTTATATACTTAACTGTATATCAAATAAATCTTATTGAAAATAATTATACTTCGTAGCTCAGAATTTCTAAATTTTGTACTTGAAAAGATGATTTATAGGTATTTTGCGTAATAAAAAGGGTGTTTTCACTATTATTATTTTCTTCTCTTTATATTTTTAATGAATCCTTAAAATGAGCAATAAGTTTCATTGTTAGTTCTATAAGGTATCCTGTAAATAAAAATTACCATATTATAGGCAAAAGAAATTCGCATGGAACATTTTTAATGAGGCCAATTTTTGATATGATTAATAATTCATAATTCATAAATTATTCATCTTATTAATAAATTAATAATTATTAATAAATTCATAATTATTAATAAATTCATAAATTAATTCATCTTTAAATTTTAACCACTTTTACATATCTATGGTACTAATCACATATTCAAATTTGAAGCAAAGCCATTTAAAAAAAAAAAAGTTAGGTTTGAAGGTCCACTGTCCCCTTAACTACTCGTTTAAGAAATTATAACATAATAAAACTTTATGGTGACTGGCTAAAAATGTAGCCAAGAAAACTGCTGGCACTAGCAAGATGCGAAAAAGACGGGAAGGGGCTCAGCTGCTGTGGACTGCGGTTGCTTGTTTATATCACAGTTGATTGCTTTTCCTCATACCGCGATGTCAGATTTGTCAAGTGACGTCACCACCAATTTGAAGGAGGGAATTTGAATAAGCGGTATTTGACTACTACTAATTTGAATAAACAGCAAAACTGCAGCGCCACAAATTCATAAATCCTTTATAAAAACAGATTTTATTCGGCAGAACACATACATTAACCCCATTATTGTTTTAAAAAAAACCTTGAAAATCATTTTGTACTTCATGGCTACAATTTATTTGGTTTAGGGCCCTTTTTGCTATTATCTGTTCTTTCCAGCTAACTTTTTCGATTTGTTGTTTCATTTCATTTTTGTCTTAAAAAGCTATTGTTCCCGATGTTAATGCATTATTGGACTTCAATTGGATGTTTAATATTTGATATTTTATGATTTCTCTTGTACAGTCCCCTTTTCCAAAGCTATTATAAAAGTTTTCAGTGGATTCATTCCCCCAAGAGATATCACTATTAGTTTTTCTTCCAGATTTCCAACGAGTCAGAAGTTATATAACTTTTCTTGTCAATAGGCATAGCATTTCTTTCAAAACACTGCTAATGATTCCATTAACATCGTGTTCGAAATTTTAATCACGGTATTGAGTTATGGAATTCATCTGAAAAGTTTTTGGAATTTTAAGGTTAATACCCGCATAAGCATATCATAGTTTTAATTTGATTTATACTAAACAGAAATTTTGAAATCATTAATGATGCTAAATAATTCAGCCCATCACTATAAATGTATTTTATCGGCAGACCTTTTCCCATTGAAATTTGTAACTTTTAATTATTTTTAATGTGAAGTGAGATTTATTAATAGTAATCACATTCTACTGTGACCAAGGAAGCCTAGGGATTAATGCGTAGGAATTTGGAACCTATGGTGCTCGAATCGAATCCCTAAGAGCGTCACTGAATGTCTTCGTGTCCAAGTAGTATCCGTAGGCCGGAAAGTCCTTCCGTGTGGTGGCAAGGGTTGGAAGAAGATACGAGCACACTAGATGTCGCCTCTGGTGGTGCTTAGTAAAAATCGTGGTGTCGTTGGGCATAAATAGGTCTCCAGCCATTGAAGTTTCCTGTGGCTGTGAAGCAAAAAATTGGAGACAGAGTTTTTTGACCCATCACCCTTTTATATACCTAGTCTGGAATGTGTTCCGACCAGCGTCCATTTGGGCCAACCACAACACAATTCTACTATAGTAGCTTTCATAGGTGTCTTCATAGTTAATTCTTCTGTCATTTACTTTGTATCTGTTGAAGGGCGATCCCTCTTCCTTGACTAGACCTAACCGCCTCTGGGTCCGTTGCTCTGCGTTATAGGAATGTATTACGCGGTTGACGACCATACACGGTCATAGTCCCAAAATTATATATTACACATATGCTTATACTGGGACACACCACACACACTATATATACACATGTATTACAAATTTTCACTGATCAATAAAACCACGTGAAGGCACTTCACACGTGCAAACCACTTTTTACGCGCGAGCTCTTGTACACCCGACCTTTCCTCTTTTCGAGTTGGGCCGAGAATGTCCAACCCGTCTGCTTCTGACTTCCCGCCAAGCGGGTTCCTCCCCCCTCTCGCTCGACCACCTCCAAGCAAGCAGTTCCGGTCGGTGAATCAACGGGGGGGGGCGGAAATAGGATCCATTCCTGACAGTATCACTGCGAGTTTCTGAATCTCTGAAAAGGTTTCATGCATGAAAAATAGCAGAAGATAAAATTGCCTTGAAGAATTTTTTTTTTTTACCTTTAGAATTGAACTCATGTAAAATTAAAATGATCTAAACAAAAAAACAAACCAGTTTGTAAAAGTTTTTTTGTGTTTAAAAGAATTGGTTTGGAAATTAAATATTTCTCCTCTTATAAATGCTTTACACCATCTGATCCGGTTCCATTAAATTATTGAATACCCGCTTGCAGTAAAATAATTAGATATTTCAAGCTTACACGAAAAAATATTTATGGATAAATTTCCTTCAGAGTAAATTTATACTCATGAAATACTCTGCGTATTAAGTCAAATTCGCTAATTCTAAATGCGAGTCCATTTGTTCAGGAATAAATTCAATGTTATGAATCATAATTACGTTCGCTGTTTCAGCATCATATGCCCTGTTTCATACATATTTTGACATTGCAACAATTGGCAGCCCATTTCACGAGTTTCTCAATCAGATTTAGTTTCTCATCTAAATAATTTCCCGAGTTCCTGAAATAAGGATTACTAATGTATCTCTACCGACAGAAACCAGATATTAAATGTGCATCATACTTTTGATATCATTGAGCTCTTTTCAAATTAGTGACTTGTTAATCACAAAGATAGCAATGCACAACCTAACATTTTAAATATCAAGAGAATACAAAGCGTGGTTGAAAACACTTATTGGTATTAGGGGCTATTGTATTGGGAAGTAGCCTGGTGTTTTATTTAGTTTTGGGAAATTAGGAAGTATTCAAATTCAACATCATAATCAGAGCTCTTTCAGCGTGTTACATACGATCAGTTAAACTCATTTTAAAACAAAGGTAGACGTTGACCATTTAACCCACTTTATTTGATTATAAAACATTTTACACGTTTGCTCAACATGAATTTTGTAAACATTGACATTTGAATTATCGTATAATATACCGGGTGGTTATAATTAAACTTCTCCTATAAACGGCATCCTACAGCGCAAACGGGTGAACGGAATGCAACGAAATTTTGTATATGGGCTATACACGAGATGCGCTCACGGAATTTCGGAAAAAAAAAATTAGTTCCAAAATGTCCACCAGAGGGCTCCTTTTCGGGAAAAACATGAAATTTAACACAATAAACGACCGATACTTATACGATAAAGTTAAATATCAATAAAAGTAACTACATAAAATATAATTTGTATGTATCAAATACATAAGTAATTCTTTCAGAAAATGTAATCCATCAAGTACGCCAATCCCTAACACAATAATAATATAAAATATATAATTATTTTATAATACCTATATATTTATATATAAATTGTATATAATATTTTAAATATAAAATTATTTAATACTTAAAAATTTCTAGAATTAGTATGCAGTGTTAAGAGACGCAATAAAAAATATGGAAAAATTAACAATTAAATTTGGTCTACAGAAAGTAGGACTTTATGGAAAAGATAGTCTTTACTATATTCAGTAAAAACTAGCAATATGAAAGTATCTCTGAGTCGAAACACAACAGTGTATGTAATGGTAGCAAATTTGAGGTATTTTGCCTAGTTTTTATTACTTTTTTATCTGCTTATTATTTTATTCCGATAAAAAAGCCAATTTATTAAGAGTTCCTTTTTGCTACTTTAGAGTCAATGTTTTAATGTTCCTTTTTACCCCCTGGTTATTCGCTGTTCCGGTGGTATCTTTGTGACTATACGTTAAAGATCAAAAGTAATCTAACGGTATGAAAAATAAAGTTTAACGTTACCAGTCGCAGTAACTTTAGTCTCTTAAACTAAGACTTGATTTGATATCGAGAAAAGTATATACACGATAACTAATGTGACATTAATTTAAACGTTATTTAAACTCTTCTAAAAATATTTATTTCACATGACAAAGTGGGGGGATATATAAACCTTTAAAGGTTTTATAGAATGTTGCGTAGTTTCTGGAAACTTGAAATGGAATATTACTTTTCGCGCATAAAAGAAGTAAAGAACTTTCTAATAAATTAACGCAGTGAAATAAATGCTCAACCGCATTAAAATATTTAATTGTAACAGCAGTTAAAGGAAGTGAAATATAACGCAAAGGCGTAAAATTAAAGCGACGTATGTCAGTAGAGACATAAGTATTTAATATCACTGGATTCCTTCCTTTGCGAAAATAATAAGGCAAGCATAAATGCATCATAACTGAGCGATGAATGCCTCAAATTTTCCCGAATCCCGAAAAACAGAAGCTTTCTTGGTCTTTCTAGTCAAGCATTGAACACCGACATTATAACGTCTATTGTGGATATTGAGAAGCTGTGATTTTTTTGTGTTTACCGCAAGTTTGATGTAAGTTATAATTTGCTTCTACTGTGACGCATCTATGAGCCACTTTTATCAGTGCCTCTCAAATCACCTTTACCTCAAAATGAAGATCACACAAAATGACACACTGAATCATTACAGTCTATTTGTATAAATGTATCAAAATCTTTTTGAATTTGTATGAAAACCTATTCTTCACAGTATCATAATTAACAAAATAAAGGTATTCGTTCTGTTTCAAGGAATACGGTGAGCAATTCGATAAACGATTCCTTAGCATTTAATGCAAATAAGTTCCCTCTTTATTGCTTCAGATATAGGCTATGTTTGTCAATTTCGTACATTACACAGCAATTTGCGCTCTGTTTTTTCTTCCGTAGCCTCAGTTTTCGTTAATGAATAAAAAGTTACATCTTACTTAGAACTATTTATCATCTCCTATTAATAATTAGTTTTTCTAGTTTAAGATTCTTCGTAGGGTATTCAAACGGCACTAGGATTCTCTACATCTTCTGCTGAAATGCTGTATTTATGTAAAGCGAGACTTGAATAACTGACTTGGGAAGTAAATAAGTTAAACTGTAATAATTTATTCATGATACTCCAGGACATTTTGAATTCTACTAATAAAGAACCTAGAAACGCTACACTTCAAAATTGTTTGTATCTGTTTGCATTCCAATTATTCGCTAAAATATTCAATCCATAATGCTGATAAAATGTTTAAGATAGAGATTTCTGTCTATTCTTTAGACTGAAATAAGATTTAAGACTCAAAACTTGATTGAACTTCTTCTGCAGTCAGTCGGAATTAGGCCCCCTCACCCACCTTTGAATCTTAACATTAGATGTCGGAATAGCAGATTTTGCAGGTTGAATATATACGACTTCATGTGTTGTATGTATGGCATACATTAAATTCTCAGTTGCGAGTGTTATCTCAAACATTTCTGTTGATTTAATGAATAGCAGTTACTAGTGTTAACTGTTAATTTAGATAAGATAAAAAATAAATATAAAACTGGTACTATTAATTAGGTTAATATATCGCAGTATATTTGTGAGTAATTTAATTTAATTTAATTTAATCATTCATGCAATATTTATTATACAACATATACATAAAACCTACCCATCACAATTATTTTAACGTTTTCTACACAATGGTAGAATTTTACTTCGAACTGATAAGGTCTGGGGTTAATTGTGAAAAAAAGAGAAAAAAACATGAATAAATAGAGGAAAATTTGTTAACTTTTCTCCATTTTTTTATGCATTTTATTACAAAATGGGATATTATGAACATATTGTTTATGTCCTATATTTTAAAAAGCAGTATGCTTGTAATACATATATGACTTTTTTAAACGCTTAAAATGTTTCAAAGATTTTTTATAACATGTGACAAAAAGGGCTTTGTTAAACTTTTATTGTACAAACAAATTGAAGTACCGAATATTTTTCAACGTTTAAAAAGTTTTCAGTATACAGACATAAAAAGGTAACAACCATAACAACATCCAGTGATGGAAATAATTGAGTTATTCCCATAATCGAATGATGTTTAACAATAGATTATCGATTACAGTACCTGCTTACGATTGGTCCCCATTATCACATGACGTCAGAATAGTGGTATAAAAAAAAATTCTTATCCAGTATCGCCATCTATTGGTCAAACGTTGATTATTTTAACAAAAGAAGTTTAATAATAACCATTTGTATAACTGGAAAAAATGGTTTAATTAAAATTATTAGTTTAATTTTTTTAGATAAAGTTTTTAATCATCAAGGAATTTCAAAAAATATTTTTCTACAGCTTTTTTTCTCCAAAGTAATTTTCCCTAAAAATTTAATCATATTTGTTTTTCCTTTTATAAACAAAGGAATAATGTAATAGCGTTCTAAGAGTTGTCTAAGATTAATTAATCGTAAAAAACGCAGAGAATAACAAGTAAAATAATTGGATAATTTAATAGATATAAATTCTGATTAAAGTAGAATTTTTTTATAAAAAAAGGAAAAAGGCTGATTGATAGCTGTTTTATCAGTCTGAAATAATATAGAATTTAACATTTTTATTCATTCTAAAAAAAAAAAAATCCTTGCATCAAACAGACTTAGCTATTATGATTTATGAAGCGGGAGTATAGTGTCTGATAAGTTTTAAATGTGAAAGAAAAATATGATTGGGAATGATTGTGTGATAATCATCGTAAAACCACTAGTAATTTTTAATCTAATTGTTGGAGATAATCATTTTCTTTTCATCCATAAATTTATGCCTTTGTTCTGAGGCTGGACATGTTGGGAAAGCAGGAGCTTTCTACTTTAACCATTTCCTTACGGGGTGGGATAGCATATATCACAAGAATACGGGCCCAAGAATGAATATATATATATATATATATATATATATATATATATATATATATATATATATATATATATATATATATATATATATAAAACAGTTCCGTAACTGACTCATTCATTCATTCATTCATTCACTGACTGACTGACATACAACGCACAGACCAAACCGCTGGACCTAAAGGCCTGAAATTTTGCATGGCGATTCTTCTAATAGTGTAGGGGTGCACTAAGAAAGATTTTTCAAAAATTCTTCTTAGATTTTTTTTAATTAAATTTTTAAGCTGTTTTTTAAACTTTTTTTACGTTTGCATTTAAAATAATACATTGAGGGTTATAAAATTTATATCACAAGAAAGATCATAAAATTTCCTTTAAAATGAAATCTTTTTCGAATCTTTACCTCCATTTCTTGATTTTTGGTGAATTTTTAAAGATTAATTTTTAGAATTTAATTTATTAAATTCTGATCACGTGATTTCTTTTTCTGGTACTTTAAATAAATTTATCGTCACGTGCATAACAACTAAATAAACAAAAAATATTTTTTTTCCTTGCTAATGCGGCAGACGATTGGACATTATCCAAAAAAATATTAAAATACAGTAAAAGAAATGTTCTAAAAACTGTACTATATTAACTGTACTATATTCTTTAGTATTCTTTATATTAGATTTAATTTTAATATTTTCTTCTACATTATTTTGTCTATAAAATTATCCTTTACGATTTTCTTATAAATATATATATATATATATATTTTGCATCAATTGTATACATTGATCGTCGTATTTATCATATAATATATATTTATATTTGGCATGAATTGCATACATTGACCGTTGTATTTAATTTGAATGTACTCCGTAGCGAAGTACGGGTTTTCAGCTAGTATATACATATATATATATACATACATACATATATATATATATATATATATACATACATACATACATATATATATATATATATATATATATATATATATATATATATATATATATATATATATATATATATATATATATATATAACCCCCTTAATGTCCGTTCTTACAAAGGGGGTATGAAATTTCCCATTCTAAACAGGAAATCGGAAAAATTATCCCCGTAAGCTAAAGGTTAATACTCGAGCTCGACATGCTGTTTTTAATGTGGAAAATGCGAGCGAATATACGAGGAGTAGCGTGATTGCCATTTCAAAATAATTAGCAATTTTGTATCAAACTTTTAAATAGAACCAGTTTTTTTAAATTAAGTTTTATTATATATACTGGTGAATCCCACATGTCTGAAAGCAGGAGTTTCTAAATTTAATACTCTAGTCGGATGAGTAGTTTTGAAGGTGAAGAGATGTAAAGTAATAGAGTGTGACTGCCGGCATAAAATTACTTGCTATCAGTGGCGTTGCAAAGGGGGGGGGCAAGGGGGTCTATCATGCCCACTCGCAGAGGGGCTATCATATCACTCACAGAGGGGCGCCAGTGTAAGATCCATATATTATATTACTATATGTTTTCGAGGTGGATGCCAATATAAGGTCTATATATTACATTACTATATGTTTTTCAGGGGAGGGCCCCAATATAAGGTCTATATTATATTACTATATGTTTTTCGGGGAGGCCGCCAATATAAGGTATATATATTATATTACTATATTATTTTGTGGGGGGCGCCAATATAAGGTCTATATATTATATTACTATATGTTTTTAGGGGAGGGCACCAACATAAGGTCTATATATTATGTTACTATATGCTTTTCGGGGGGGGGAGTGCCAATATAAGGTCTACATATTATGTTATTATATGTTTATTGGGGGCGCCAATATAGGGTCTATATATTATATTACTATATATTTTTCAGGGGGGGCGCCACAAAGGTATCGTGCCCCGGGCGCCAGTTATGCTCGCTACGCCACTGCTCGCTATCTTTCATCCAGATTTTGAAGAAGAGAATCCATTTTCTTGTCGGTTCATAACTAGTTATTCCATTTATTATAATGGTAAAACACACCACTCTAAGGGTGACCTTAGCTGGACAAGTTGCTTAGGTGGGAAGTGGAATGGGTTTATGGATGTGAAATTAGAGAAATTGAATGACTTCGACTATGAAATAACCATTAATTTTCAATCCGATTGTAATAAGAATACATTTTTTTCTGTTAAGGGGACTCACGACTCTTAACCCTTTAAGGGGCGACAACCACCACATTTGCATGGTGCAAATTTTTTTTACCGATATTTTTAACCTTAAGAATCTTGAAAATTTTTCCATTGAAAGGCTGCAAAATATTTTTACTTCTTTAACTTAAAAACAGATGGCAGTACTAGTCATTTTTATGCTCATTTAACTGGAATACATTGAATGCAAGTGAAAAAAAATACAAGATATAGGTGTTTGCACTGTGCAAAAGGCGCCCCTCAAAGGGTTAAGTCGAGGAAATAAGGCATATTTTCATACTTTTTGACACTTAGCAACTATTTCAATTTACTCCAAATTTTTCCAAATTTTATGTATATGATAAATTGATATATTTATTTTAATAAACAAATTTTAAACTCTCAAAATAATTTTAAGTAATATTTTTTTAAATGCTTTAGATATAACTTGTTTTTTATGCATTTTTATTGTATACTGGCTTGCGCGCAGAACTATGAAATTAATTTCACACTTAAATGTATAATTCCTGTTTTATATTTAAAATAAATAATTCAAAATGCAGTTGAACATAAAGCATTCAACATAAAAATATTCTTTCAATTTTTTTAAAACTGCTCAAAATAGACTTAAAATTTTGTTAAATTTTTGCATTAATTGACCCCTGAAAAAATAACAAAATGTGCAGTGATTGCGATAATTCTAGTTCAGACTCAATGAAATGACATGATTATGCATTGATAAAAATTTCACGGAATTGTGTTTCATAGTTTTGAGATATCAGTTGCGGAATGATGCCAAATTGCATTTTGAGAAAAATAAGTTTAAAATTTTTCTTACCATAAACTTGATCAGTAATTTAATATTTAGAATACCAATATCTAAGGAACTAAGCGGAATATTTTTATGCGGTTTGCTTTATTTTATTCAGAAATGATCAGGCTTTAACATATATTTAAAAAAAATCGAATGTTTTAAAGATTTAAGGGTAGTGAGTCCCCTTAATGAAAGTACCTTATTTGCGTGATGGTAAAGCGCACCCGTCAGGTTCCAAATTTAAACCTCCGATCGAACAAGTTGATTTTAATGTGAAGAAAAATTCGTAGTAAAATTTAAAAGGGATAACGTCGTTGCTGTTAAAAAAATCCATAGTAAATTTTAATCCCATCGTTCAACATCATCGATTACTACGGATTCATTAAGGCTCATTTTTTATGTAATGGTAAAGTACTTCCCTCCGCTAAACACGAGTCAAA
>OU015495.1:207913059-207950559 GCA_907164885.2 Dolomedes plantarius
TTTCAAAAACATGTCACAAAACCACAACAGCTACTTTAAAACATACACGAATATATCTAAAAACGGCTGTATTAAAATTCAAAACCTAAACAGAAATGCTCAACCGCTACTTTAAAACACGCAAAAATATCTAAAAACAGCTGTATTAAACTTCAAAACCTCAGCAGAATACTCAACCACTTATTTAAAACATACGCAAATATATCTAAAAACGGCTATATTAAAATTCAAAGCTAAACAGAAATGCTCAACCGCTACTTTAAAACATACGCAAACTATATAAAAAAACGAAGACATTAAACTTCCAAAAACATTACACATATCCGCAACATCTATATTAAAACATACGCAGATATATCAAAAAACGAAGACATTAAACTTCCAAAACATTACAGAAATCCTAAACAGCTACTATGAAACGCAACAAAAATATCGAACACCGGTATATTAAACTTCCAAAACACTACACAACCACAACACCTATTCAGGGTTGCAACAAAAAACAACATCACGCCAAATCGCATGGCTGCCAGACCAAACAAAAAAATCGCTAAAAATAAAAAAAATCTCCAAACATAAAAAAATCGCCAAATTGAAAAGGTGCGTGAAACACATCTGTACCAGAAGAGGTTGTAATAGTGCTTTGATGTTCTGATGAATTTGTTAAATTTAAATAAAAGAATCTTGTGAAACCGAGTCAACACCCTCACTGCATGTGGAACCCAAAAAGGATATCGCCCCATAACTTAGGAGGGTGATTTTTTTTACAATATCGACTACTTTATACTGGGAGATTGAAAAAGAAAAAAAACCGCTCGGAAACCTGTGACTATCTGATATTGCGTCCTTGGACCAAGTACGGTGTTTTACAAGTTTCATTGTCCGTTCTATAAGGTATCCTGCAAATAAAAATTTCATATTATAGGCAAAAGAAATGAGAATGGAACATTTTTAATGAGTCCAATTTTTGATACGATTAATAATTCATAATTCATAATTATTCATCTTATTAATAAATTAATAATTATTAATCAATTCATAATTATTAATAAATTCATAAATTATTTCATCTTGTAAATTTTAACCACTTTTACATATCTACGGTATAATCACATATTCAAATTTGAAGCAAAGCCATTTAAAACAAAAAAAGTTAGGTTTGAAGGTCACTGTCCCCTTAACTACTCGCTAAAGAAATTATAACGTAATAAAACCTTATGGTGACTGGCTAAAAATGTAGCCAAGAAAACTGCTGCACTAGCAAGGCGTGAAAAAGACGGGAAGGGGCTCAGCTGCTGTGGACTGCGGTTGCTGTTGATATCACAGTTGATTGGTTTTCCTCATACCGCGATGTCAGATTTGTCTAGAATCTGAAGTGGACGTCACCACCAATTGAAGGAGGGAATTTGAATAAGCGGTATTTGACTACTACTAATTTGAATAAACAGCAAAACTGCAGCACCACAAATTCATAAATCCTTTATAAAAAAGATTTTTATTCGGCAGAACACATACATTACCCCATTATTCTTTTAAAAAACCCTAAAAATCATTTTGTACTTCATGGCTACAATTTATTTGGTTTAGGGCACTTTTTACTATTATCCGCTCTTTCCAGCTAACTTTTCATTTGCTGTTTTTTTTCATTTTTGTCTTAGAAAGCTATGTTCCCGATGTTAATGCATTATTGGACTTCATTTGGATGTTTAATATTGTTATTTATGATTTCTCTTGAACAGTCCCATTTTCCAAAGCTATTAAAAAAAGTTTTCAGTGGATTCATTTCCCCCAAGAGATATCACTATAGTTTTTCTTCCAGATCTCCAACGAGTGAGAAGTTATATAAACTTTCTTTCAATAGGCATAGCATTTCTTTCAAAACACTGCTAATGATTCCATTAACATCGTGTTCGAAATTTTAATCACGGTATTGAGTTATGGAATTCATCTGAAAAGTTTTTGGAATTTTAAGGATTAATACCTGTATAAGCATTTCATAAAAGTGTAAGCATATCATAGTTTTAATTTGGTTTATACTAAACAGAAATTTTGAAATCATTAATGATGCTAAATAATTCAGCCCATCACTATAAATGTATTTAATCGGCAGACGTTTTCCCATTGAAATTCGTAACTTTTAATTATTTATAACGTGAAGTGAGATTCATTAATAGTAATCACATTCTACTGTGACCAAGGAAGCCTAGGTGTTAATGCGTAGGAATTTGGTACCTATGGTGCTCGAATCGAATCCTTAAGAGCGTCACTGAATGTCTTCCTGTGCAAGCGGTATCCGTAGGCCGGAAAGTCCTTCCGTGTGGTGGCAAGGGTTGGAAGAAGATGATACGAGCACACCAGATGTCGCCTCTGGTGGTGCTTAGTCAAAATCGTGGTGTCGTCGGGCATAAATAGGTCTCCAGCCATTGAAGTTTCTGTGGCTGTGAGGCAAAAAATTGGAGACAGAGCTTTTTGACCCATCACCCTTTTATATACCTAGTCTGGAATGTGTTCCGACCAGCGTCCATTTGGGCCAACCACAACACAATTCTAGTATAGTCGCTTTTCATAGGTGTCTTCATAGTTAATTCTTCTGTCATTTACTTTGTATCTGTTGAAGGGCGATCCCTCTTCCTTGACTAGACCTAACCGCCTCTGGGTCCGTTGCTCTGAGTTATAGGAATGTATTACGCGGTTGACGACCATACACGGTCATAGTCCCAAAATTATATATTACACATATGCTTATACTGGGACACACCACACACACTATATATACACATGTATTACAAATTTCACTGTTCAATAAAACCACGTGAAGGCACTTCACACGTGCAAACCACTTTTACGAGCTCTTGTACACCCGACCTTTCCTCTTTTCGAGTTGGGCCGAGAATGTCCAACCCGTCTGCTTCTGACTTCCCGCCAAACGGGTTCCTCCCCCCTCTCGCTCGACCACCTCCAAGCAAGCAGTTCCGGTCGGTGAATCAACAGGGGGGGGGGCGTAAATAGGATCCATTCCTGACAGTATCACTGCGAGTTTCTGAATCTCTGAAAAGGTTTCATGCATGAAAAATAGCAGAAGATAAAATTGCCTTGAAGAATTTATTTTTTATACCTTTAGAATTGAGCTCATGTAAAATTAAAATGATCTAAACAAAAAAACAAACCAGTTTGTAAAAGTTTTTTTGTGTTTAAAAGAATTGTTTTGGAAATTAAATATTTCTCCTCTTATAAATGCTTTACACCATCTGATCCGGTTCCATTAAATAATTGAATACCCGCTTGCAGTAAAATAATTAGATATTTCAAGCTTACACGAAAAAATATTATGGATAAATTTCCTTCAGAGTAAATTTATACTCATGAAATACTCTGCGTATTAAGTCAAATTCGCTAATTCTAAATGCGAGTCCATTTGTTCAGGAATAAATTCAATGTTATGAATCATAATTACGTTCGCTGTTTCAGCATCATATGCCCTGTTTCATACATATTTGACATTGCAACAATTGGCAGCCCATTTCACGAGTTTCTCAATCAGATTTAGTTTCTCATCTAAATAATTTCCCGAGTCCTGAAATAAGGATTACTAATGTATCTCTACCGACAGAAACCAGATATTAAATGTGCATCATACTTTTGATATCATTGAGCTCTTTTCAAATTAGTGACTTGTTAATCACAAAGATAGCAATGCACAACCTAACATTTTAAATATCAAGAGAATACAAAGCGTGGTTGAAAACACTTATTGGTATTAGGGGCTATTGTATTGGGAAGTAGCCTGGTGTTTATTTAGTTTTGGGAAATTAGGAAGTATTCAAATTCAACATCATAATCAGAGCTCTTTCAGCGTGTTACATACGATCAGTTAAACTCATTTTAAAACAAAGGTAGACG
Organism: Dolomedes plantarius; assembly: GCA_907164885.2. Lineage (NCBI taxonomy): Eukaryota > Metazoa > Arthropoda > Arachnida > Araneae > Dolomedidae > Dolomedes > Dolomedes plantarius. The sequence goes on from OU015495.1 coordinate 207,916,960, forward strand.
TTGACCATTTAACCCCACTTTATTTGATTATAAACATTTTTACACGTTTGTTCAACATGAATTTTGTAAACATTGACATTTGAATTATCGTATAATATACCGGGTGGTTATAATTAAACTTCTCCTATAAACGGCATCCTACAGCGCAAACGGGTGAACGGAATGCAACGAAATTTTGTATATGGGCAATACACGAGATGCGCTCACGGAATTTCGGAAAAAAAAAAATTAGTTCCAAAATGTCCACCAGAGGGCTCCTTTTCGGAAAAAACATGAAATTTAACACAATAAACGACTGATACTTATACGATAAAGTTAAATATCAATAAAAGTAACTACATATAATATAATTTGTATGTATCAAATACATAAGTAATTCTTTCAGAAAATGTAATCCATCAAGTACGCCAATCCCTAACACAATAATAATATAAAATATATAATTATTTTATAATACCTATATATTTATATATAAATTGTATATAATATTTTAAATATAAAATAATTTAATACTTAAAAATTTCTAGAATTAGTATGCAGTGTTAAGAGACGCAATAAAAAATATGGAAAAATTAACAATTAAATTTGGTCTACAGAAAGTAGGACTTTATGGAAAAGATAGTCTTTACTATATTCAGTAAAAACTAGCAATATGAAAGTATCTCTGAGTCGAAACACAACAGTGTATGTAATGGTAGCAAATTTGAGGTATTTTGCCTAGTTTTTATTACTTTTTTATCTGCTTATTATTTTATTCCGATAAAAAAGCCAATTTATTAAGAGTTCCTTTTTGCTACTTTAGAGTCAATGTTTTTAATGTTCCTTTTTACCCCCTGGTTATTCGCTGTTCCGGTGGTATCTTTGTGACTATACGTTAAAGATCAAAAGTAATCTAACGGTATGAAAAATAAGTTTAACGTTACCAGTCGCAGTAACTTTAGTCTCTTAAACTAAGACTTGATTTGATATCGAGAAAAGTATATACACCATAACTAATGTGACATTAATTTAAACGTTATTTAAACTCTTCTAAAAATATTTATTTCAGATGACAAAGTGGGGGGAGAAATAAACCTTCAAAGGTTTTATAGAATGTTGCGTAGTTTCTGGAAACTTGAAATGGAATATTACTTTTCGCGCATAAAAGAAGTAAAGAACTTTCTAATAAATTAACGCAGTGAATAAATGCTCAACCGCATTAAAATATTAATTGTAACAGCAGTTAAGGAAGTGAAATATAACGCAAAGGCGTAAAATTAAAGCGACGTATGTCAGTAGAGACATAAGTATTTAATATCACTGGATTCCTTCCTTTGCGAAAATAATAAGGCAAGCATAAACGCATCATAACTGAGCGATGAATGCCTCAAATTTTCCCGAATCCCGAAAAAACAGAAGCTTTCTTGGTCTTTCTAGTCAAGCATTGAACACCGACATTATAACGTCTATTGTGGATATTGAGAAGCTGTGATTTTTTTTGTGTTTACCGCAGTTTGATGTAAGTTATAATTTGCTTCTACTGTGACGCATCTATGAGCCACTTTTATCAGTGCCTCTCAAATCACCTTTACCTCAAAATGAAGATCACACAAAATGGCACACTGAATCATTACAGTCTATTGTATAAATGTATCAAAATCTTTTTGAATTTGTATGAAAAAATCTATTCTTCACAGTATCATAATTAACAAAATAAAGGTATTCGTTCTGTTTCAAGGAATACGGTGAGCAATTCGATAAACGATATCTTAGCATTTAATGCAAATAAGTTCCCTCTTTATTGCTTCAGATATAGGCTATGTTTGTCAATTTAGTACATTACACAGCAATTTGCGCTCTGTTTTTCTTCCGTAGCCTCAGTTTTCGTTAATGAATAAAAAGTTACATCTTACTTAGAATTATTCATCATCTCCTATTAATAATTAGTTTTTCTAGTTTAAGATTCTTCGTAGGGTATTCAAACGGCACTAGGATTCTCTACATCTTCTGCTGAAATGCTGTATTTATGTAAAGCGAGACTTGAATAACTGACTTGGGAAGTAAATAAGTTAAACTGTAATAATTTATTCATGATACTCCAGGACATTTTGAATTCTACTAATAAAGAACCTAGAAACGCTACACTTCAAAATTGTTTGTATCTGTTTGCATTCCAATTATTCGCTAAAATATTCAATCCATAATGCTGATAAAATGTTTAAGATAGAGATTTCTGTCTATTCTTTAGACTGAAATAAGATTTAAGACTCAAAACTTGATTGAACTTCTTCTGCAGTCAGTCGGAATTAGGCCCCCTCACCCACCTTTGAATCTTAACATTAGATGTCGGAATAGCAGATTTTGCAGGTTGAATATATACGACTTCATGTGTTGTATGTATGGCATACATTAAATTCTCAGTTGCGATTGTTATCTCAAACATGTCTGTTGATTTAATGAATAGCAGTTACTAGTGTTAACTGTTAATTTAGATAAGATAAAAAATAAATATAAAACTGGTACTGTAACCAACTAGTTTAAACAAGGCATCATGACGCAAAAACTCTGACTCCTTGGACAGAAACAACCACTAGAGTTCGTGGCGATGCCCTTTGAACTCTTTTTTGATGAGAAGAAGTATTGGCAGTTGATCCAATGTTTCCATGCTTGTAGCAGCATATTTTCGTGTGTTCCTGTATAATTGTTAAATTTGTGTTAAACTATACTTAATTGTTATGTCTTCATTAAAATAGTAAAATGTCACCTCGGGTTTCATTATTTATTGCCGGGATTGAGTTTTTTTTTCTCGGGTATTATGTGACTGTTCCGGTGAATAGCCACATAAATGGCGCCAACACGTGGGGTATCCTGTTGTAACGGGTAAAAAGTTTTTATTAGTTGTTGGTCGCTAAAAATAGCACCCAACTATTTTATTTTGTTTTGACTACATTGGATCGGCTCGATTTTTTTTTTTAGCTTCTACTCAACTTAGTAAAGCGAATGCCTGCACTTATCTGGTTCGTCGCGACAACAGCTCGTTTGGTCAGAAATAAGTGTCTTTTGATTTTTTATATGTATTTTGTAGTATATATGTATAAAATGTTTTGGCAATCGGGCCCTATATTGATATTAAATAAGGTATTTCTATGAATTTTAAAGTAAAGTCTTTATAAAATTTTTGTAACTGTTGTTCTAAAGAAAAATTAAAAGTGTTCTTGGCACCAAGCCCAATGAATGTGTAATGTTTAAGTGTATTGATTATAAACTTTTTAGTGTTAACAAGTGCTCTTAACAATCTAATTAATTTTGTGAAATATTTTTACATTTAATCATTGAAATCGGTGTTCTAAAGGTAACCCTAGCTGGTATTTGAAACCGATAGTAAAGCAATCCTTGCTATATGAGAACCAACAGCGTTCTAACATTAAATTCTAACTGTGTAATATTACGTTTGGTCAGAAATAAGTATCTGTTGTACTTTGTATGTGTATTTTGTAGTATATATGTATAATTATTGAAATCGGTGTTCTAAGGGTAGCCCTAGCTGGTATTAGAAACCGATAGTAAAGCAATCCTTGCTATATGAAAACCAACAGCGTTCTAAGATTAATTCTGACTGCGTAATATAGAATTTTGTTTATTTTATAACATTTTGATTATTGTTGTATTTTCTTGTTAAAACCCATGTTTTCAAGTAATATAGAGCTGGAATTTTTTTAAATTTCGCTTTGATTTTGATTTTTGGTTGAATCTATCTTAATGGAAATTCTGTTTTGTTTTCAATACTTAAATTTAAAATTGTTTTTGGTTTAGAATTCTTTAATTCTAATTTGGTTTTTTGTTTGAATTCTTTAATTCTAACTTGGTTCTCGTTTTAAATTTAATTTTGGTTTAAATTTTCCTTTTGTTTAAATTTAAGCTTGATTTGAAATTCTTAAGTGTAAACTTTGTTTTGGATTTGAATTTTGAATTTGATTTTGTTTTAGAAATTGAATTTTGTTTTAATTCTTAATTACAAACTTTTGAATTAAATTTTGTTAGGTATTTTGTTTAAAATTCTGGTTTTGAAATTCATTTAGAATTTTAGTTGATTCATCGCTATTATTGTTTCGATTTTGTAAGAATTCTATTATTACAGGATTGGCATGGTACTAAGTTCAAAACTTAATTGATTTAATTGTGTAAACCTTTCATTGTTGAATAATTTAAAAGAAAACTTTTAAATTTTAAGAATATTTAGTAACTTTTGATTTTGTTTTGTTTAAAAGAGAAAGTAGGCATATTGTTTTGTATTCACTAACAATGTTCTGTTTATGTTCTACCAATCTTGTATTACTAATATTTTATTTCAGCTTGCACACTTTATACACCAGTTTAATAAGATATTGTTTAGGACTGTTACACCCAATTAGGACCTAATTTTGTCAGGACTCTATACCATAAGAGTTGTCATAGATTTCTCAGTGCCACACTGTTAGGACGGTATTTTTACGTCCACAAAATTTCGTTGGAACTCTCCTTCTCCCCTCCCCTCTCAGGCAACAATGGCTTTCCTCGCGCGTGGAAAGAAGGAGGATCTGAGGAACCTGGCTCAAGATTTTGGAGTCGATGTCGCTTCTGACATAACGGTCATCGAATTGAAGAGTCTCATCGTCAAATCTGATCAGTATGATGAAGACTTTGCTAAAGAAAGATTGGCTACTATCATTGAGGATAGAAAAGCTGAAGAAGCCGAAAGGGAACGACAAGCAGCTTTTGACCGTGCTGAAAAGGAAAAAGAAACAGAACGAGTCCTAAGAGAAAGACAAATGGACATGGATCGGGCTGAAAAAGAAAGAGAACAAAATCAACGCTTCGAATTGGAGAAGTTAAGACTACAGTTAGAAGCTCAGAAAATTTCTGCAGGCTCCGGAGCCCATGCTTCCGAAGGTGATGTTGACTTGCCCAAGTTCGAGTTAAAAAAGCTGATTCCCTACTTCAACCCCAAGCAGGATGATATGGGATTATTCTTAAAGCTTTTTGAGAGACAGATGAAGTTCCTGAAGATTCCAGAGGCCAAATGGGTCGCCTACTTGATCGGTGTCCTACCAGCCGATGTGGCTAAGTTGATCGCAAGGGAGCCTGAAGAGAAGGCTCAGGAGTATTCCCACGTGAAGGATGTCCTGCTGAAGCGGTTCAAGCTAACCAGCGAACGCTTCCGACAACTTTTTCGCCAGCATCGAAAAACCCCTGAGAGTACCTGGCGCGACTTCTACTTTGAAATCCGCAGTTACCTGGACGGATGGCTAGAAGAGCTGAATGTCACCAACTTTGACCAGCTAAAGGACCTGATGTTGGCTGACCAACTGAAAAGGAAAACCCCACCAGAGGCCCGTGAACATTTCCTGGATGACTGGCATACATGGAATTCCCCCGGAGAACTGGCTGACAAACTGGATGCGTATGACAACCAACGCTCCACCTCTAGAAAAGATTCGGCTTTCAAGAAAAGAAATTTTGAAAGACCTAAAGAAGACGCAACCCGTCTTAACCCACCTAAAAAGACTTTTCCTTTCCATGGAAATAGAATGGACGGATCAAATCCTGACCCTCCACCCGAAGTTAATCCTGGCGTAGCATGTTTTGGCTGTGGAAAACCCGGGTACATCAAAGCAAAATGCCCAGATTGCTCACCGCCAAAGAAAAAGGTGTCCACCAACCACCTGAAAGCCTTTGCTTCAATAACCAAGGGATCACCAATAACCCTATTGGACGCAACTATTTGCGGAGTTTATGGAAGAGTGTGCGCTGACACAGGCTCTACACATTCCATAGCTGGAGCATATCTTTACTCCCTGTTTAAGGAAAACAACTTACCTTTTCAGAAAACGGAGCTGACGTTGCACCTAGCAAATGGATCCCAGACTCTGGAGAAATGCCTCACCACCCAGGTTCCAGTATACCTGGAAGGCCGCAAGATTATGACCAACTTCATTATCCTGCCGGACGCAACCAACAACCGCACCTTACTAGGAACAGATTTCCTAGAAACCGCTAGAGTGGTACTGGACTTAGCCGACAAAAACTGGTTTTTTCAGGACAATCCCAAGGAAAAGTACCCCTTCGGTGAAGAATTGCCTCTGACTCCCGTTCAGGGCAAAGAACAGATAGAATCCAACATCTGCAAACTGAGAGAGGAAGAAGGAGAAAACCTGGATCCTCACCAAAGAAAATATCTCAATGACCTAATTGTCAAATTTGACACTGTCTTCAAGCTAGGGGGAGGGGCAACACCCTTGATCGAACATCACATCAATACTGGAGACCACCCACCTGTGGCTGTTCCTCCATATAGGATGTCCCCAACTAAGAAGGAGTTATTGAAGAAAGAACTTGATGACTTGCTTCAGAGGAACATCATAGAGGAGTGTGAACCCGCCTATGGAGCTCCTGTGGTCCTGATTCCCAAACCTAATGGAGATGTGAGGCTGTGTATCGACTACCGGAAGCTGAATGCCATCACAGTTCCCGATGTCTACCCTTTGCCCCGCATGGATGACCTCCTGCAGGATGCGAAGCATACTGCCTACATGTCCACCATCGACTTGAAAGCAGGATACCACCAAGTAAATGTTTACCCACCTGACAAGGACAAGACTGCTTTCGTGTGTCCCTTTGGAACCTATAGATTCAACAAAATGCCTTTCGGACTTAGAAATGCACCTGCAACCTTTCAGAGATTAATGGATGTATTCAGAAGAGATTTGCCAGTCCTGGTCTATCTGGATGATATCATAGTTTTATCACCAAGTTTCGACCAACATTTAAAGGATTTAGAAGCAGTTTTTTACCAAATTAATTAAATTCAACCTTTGTGCCAATCGCAATAAATGTACATTTTCCTGTTCAAAGGTCAAATATCTTGGTCTGTGGATCACTCCTAAAGGAATTGAAGCAGACCCGGAGAAAGTTTCATCTATCCAAAATATTCCCCCTCCAAAGAATATCAAGCAACTGCAGTCATTTCTGCAAACCTGTTCTTGGTACAGAAAGTTCGTCCCGAACTTCTCCGAACTGTCAAGACCCTTAAGTAACCTAACCAAGAAAAACACACCTTGGACATGGACCACTGAACAACAAAAAGCTTTCAACATCCTAAAGAAATGCTTAGTGACACCACCAGTACTAAAGCAAGCGGATTTTACTCAACCTTTTACCATAAGGACGGATGCTAGTAGCTATGCCTTAGGAGCGGTACTTTTGCAAGGTGAAGGTCAAGATGAACGCCCCATCGAATATGCCAGCCGACTACTCAAAAGTGCGGAACGCAATTATTCCACCACCGAGCGCGAAGCCTTAGCCGTGGTGTGGGCCCTCATCAAGTTTAGAGGATACGTGGATGGACAAGAAGTCACCATAGCATCTGACCACCAGCCCCTGAAGTGGCTGATGAGCCTGAAGTCCCCATCCGGAAGACTAGCCCGGTGGGCCCTACAGTTACAAGCATTCAATTTGAAAATTGAGTATATCCCTGGAAAGGCCAACGTAGTGGCCGACATGCTGTCACGCCCTACTTGTCTACATGAAGAGGATACGTGCGAAGCCTGCACTGTTTCTGTGATGTTACCTTCCAGAAGCTCAAAAGAATTGAGGGAAGAACAACTTAAAGATAACGACATCAAGAAGATCATAGACACTTTTGAATCTGAAGAGAAAAATGAAAATTTTGCAAATTGGACTGCAAGAGGCTACCTGATGAATCAAGGTGTGCTATACCGTTATGCCCCTGATGTGGAAGCTGAAGACGCACAGCTCGTTGTTCCGGTTCAAGAAAGGGAAAATGTTCTCAAGGAGCACCATGATGCACCGACTGCTGGACACTACGGAGCCGAGGGAACTTTCCATAGAATAGCCTCCCGCTATTATTGGACCGGCATGAGAAAGCATATCACCGAATATATCAAGAATTGCCCAGAGTGCAATAGATATAAAGCCTCAAACCAGAAACCAGCTGGTTTACTACAGACTCCTGTACAGTCACGAAGATTTGAAGTCCTATCCATGGACCTATTTGGACCGTTGCCCGAGAGCAACGATGGGAAGAAGTGGATCTTCATCCTTGAAGATGTGGCAACCCGATGGGTCGAACTGTTCGCATTGCCCAATGCTACAGCGGCTGAATGTGCTAAAGTCCTGTTGGAAGAAGTACTAATGCGGTATGGCTTACCCCGAAAGATAATCAGTGACAACGGACCACAATTCGTGTCTTTTGTGATCCAACAACTGTGTTCCCTGTTAGAGATAGACCAATCACTAACACCAGTCTACCACCCTGAAGCTAACCCAGTGGAACGGAAAAATCGGGATTTGAAGCCTAGACTAGCAATCCTAGTCAAAGATCAACATACAACTTGGCCGGAATACCTGCCACATATCCGGTTCTCACTGAATTCAGCAAAGTGTGACTCGACAGGACACACTGCAGCCTATCTAACTTTCGGACGAGAGCTCAGAACTACTGATGATGTCACCCATGACCTAAGAACAGTCCTTGAAAGTGATAATTTCGTCCCTGAATTTACGCCCTACCTCAAACGTTTTGCAAAAATAGCCAAACAAGTGAAAGAGAGGTTAGAGCAGAAACAAGACAAACACAAAAAGTATGCAGATAAGAAAAGATCACCTGCCCCACACTATGCACCAGGCGATCACGTCTACATTGACCTCCATCCCATTAGCAGCACCGCTAAGGGAAAAACAGCAAAGTTCGTACCAAAGAGAGACGGACCATATGTCATCGTAACGCAAAAGTCACCCACCTCTTACGTGATAGCAAGCCCTGATGAGCCGACAGTGCCCTTGGGCATATATCACACATCAGCTGTGAAACCGTGCAAACAAAGACAATCCACAAACCCAGTGTACCCTCTAAGGAAACGGGGTCGTCCGAGGCATAAACCACCAGACTCAACTGCAGGTTCCTCGTCGGGACGTCTTCGAAACCTGAGGGGGAGATTGTAACCAACTAGTTTAAACAAGGCATCATGACGCAAAAACTCTGACTCCTTGGACAGAAACAACCACTAGAGTTCGTGGCGATGCCCTTTGAACTCTTTTTTGATGAGAAGAAGTATTGGCAGTTGATCCAATGTTTCCATGCTTGTAGCAGCATATTTTCGTGTGTTCCTGTATAATTGTTAAATTTGTGTTAAACTATACTTAATTGTTATGTCTTCATTAAAATAGTAAAATGTCACCTCGGGTTTCATTATTTATTGCCGGGATTGAGTTTTTTTTCTCGGGTATTATGTGACTGTTCCGGTGAATAGCCACAGTACTATTAATTAGGTTAATATATCGCAGTATATTTGTGAGTAATTTAATTTAATTTAATTTAATCATTTATGCAATATTTATTATACAACATATACATAAAACCTACCCATCACAATTATTTTAACGTTTTCAACACAATGGTAGAATTTTACTTCGAACTGATAAGGTCTGGGGTTAATTGTGAAAAAAAAAGAAAAAAACATGAATAAATAGAGGAAAATTTGTTAACTTTTCTCCATTTTTTTATGCATTTTATTACAAAATGGGATATTATGAACATATTGTTTATGTCCTATATTTTAAAAAGCAGTATGCTTGTAATACATATATGACTTTTTTAAACGCTTAAAATGTTTCAAAGATTTTTTATAACATGTGACAAAAAGGGCTTTGTTAAACTTTTATTGTACAAACAAATTGAAGTACCGAATATTTTTCAACGTTTAAAAAGTTTTCAGTATACAGACATAAAAAGGTAACAACCATAACAACATCCAGTGATGGGAATAATTGAGTTATTCCCATAATCGAATGATGTTTAACAATAGATTATCGATTACAGTACCTGCTTACGATTGGTCCCCATTATCACATGACGTCAGAATAGTGGTATAAAAAAAATTCTTATCCAGTATCGCCATCTATTGGTCAAACGTTGATTATTTTAACAAAAGAAGTTTAATAATAACCATTTGTATAACTGAAAAAAATGGTTAAATTAAAATTATTAGTTTAATTTTTTTTAGATAAAGTTTTTAATCATCAAGAAATTTCAAAAAATATTTTTCTACAGTTTTTTTTTTCTCCAAAGTAATTTTCCCTAAAAATTTAATCATATTTGTTTTTCCTTTTATAAACAAAAGAATAATGTAATAGCGTTCTAAGAGTTGTCTAAGATTAATTAATCGTAAAAAACGCAGAGAATAACAAGTAAAATAATTGGATAATTTAATAGATATAAATTCTGATTAAAGTAGAATTTTTTTATTAAAAAAAAGGAAAAAGGCTGATTGATAGCTGTTTTATCAGTCTGAAATAATATAGAATTTAACATTGCTATTCATTCTAAAAAAAATCCTTGCATCAAACAGACTTAGATATTATGATTTATGAAGCGGGAGTATAGTGTCTGATAAGTTTTAAATGTGAAAGAAAAATATGATTGGGAATGATTGTGTGATAATCATCGTAAAAACACTAGTAATTTTTAATCTAATTGGAGATAATCACTTTCTTTTCGTCCATAAATTTATGCTTTTGTTCTGAGGCTAGACATGTTGGGAAAGCAGGAGCTTTCTACTTTAATACTCGAGCTCGACATGTTGTTTTTCATGTGGAAAATGAGAGCGAATATACGAGGAGTAGCGTGATTGCCATTTTAAATTAATTAGCAATTTTGTATCAAACTTTTAAATAGAACTAGTTTTTTAAATTAAGTTTTATTATACACTGCTGGCTACCCAAATTGCAACACCAAGAAAGACAAGAGATATCACAACAAAATTCATTTTGTAGATAACATATTGACCAAGTATCAAATGATTAAATTTATAGACTTCTGTAAAGTGTGGTTCCTGCCAAACTCAGTAGCCAGAGTAGCCGCCATTGTTGGAGATCACCGCTGCCACACGCCTCGGCATTGATTCAAAGAGACTTTGGATGAGTTCTTGGGGTACAGCAGACCAAGCAGCTTCCACACGTTGCCAAAGTTGATCTGCTGTGGCAGCTGGGGATGGAATCTGGGTCAATCGTAGAGCAACCATGGACCACATGTTTTCTATCGGCGAAAGATCCGGAGAGCGAGGCGGCCAGGGAAGCAATTCAATCTGGCGATTGACGAAGAACCGTTGGACAATGCGTGCCACGTGTGGTCGCGCATGATCCTGTTGAAATATGGCTGTGGGCAAGCCCTGAAGGTAAGGAAGGACAACTGGCTCCAACACCTCGGAGATGTAGCGCTGGCTGTTCAAAATACCGGCAAAGCGTACTAGAGGTGTGCGAGAGTGATATCCAATACCGCCCCATACCATAATGCCCGGTGCAGGACTAGTGTGGCGGTGCATAACGCAGCTGTTCAGCATCCTCTCTTCACGGTGTCTCCAGACTCGAATGCGACCATCGTGGTGTTGCAGACAGAAACGTGACTCGTCAGTAAAGACAATTTCATTCCATTCTGCCGTCCACATCCTTCTGTAATCGCACCATTGGCGGCGGAGACGTCTGTGGTTCTGCGTCAAGGGTAGACAAAGCAATGGACGTCTTGCGGACAGACCACTCTGGTGTAAACGGCGTCGAATGGTATGTGCAGACACTGGATGATGCGTTACAGACTGCATGTGCTGTGCTATGGTTCGTGATGTGAGTGAGCGATCCCTCACTAGGAGTTGCTCGGGGTAACGAATTGCTCACGACGTCGGTTACAGTTTTACCTATTCTAGGCTACGCTGCTATCGCCATCTACTGGAGAGAATAATTAACAATTGCTTAACACGTAAGATATGAGTATGAATAATCGGGAAAAAATTACAAACTTTTCCAATACTATTTTTTATTTAATTGTGTAAATGCTAAGTTTTCAACATATACTGATGCAGAAAAAAGTTACTTCTTTCAATAAATTTAGAAAATACAAAAATTGAAATTAACTTTATACAATTGGTTCTAGTTAATTATTTTTAATTTGCATTTTTTAATGCATAATATATAGAACTTTAATTGGATTCTGGCCAAATATTCCAGAAAATATATTTTTTTCATTTTATTGTGTAAATGCTAGGATTTCAACATATACTGACGCAGAAAAAAGTTACTTCTTTCAATAAATTTAGAAAATACAAAAATTGAAATTAACTTTAAACAACTGGTTCTAGTTAATTATTTTTAATTTGCATTTTTTAATGCATAATATATAGAACTTTAATTGTATTCTGGCCAAAAATTCCAGAAAATATATATTTTTAAGTTATCAAATTATATACTAACTGAGGTAAATAAATTTATAATTTTATTTCATAATAACTATATAAATTATATGATTATAACTTATGATTTTTTAGGCACACTGCCTTAGGTACAAGTAACTCTACAAATTTGTTGAATATAAAAGTTTTTTTCTTTTTTTGTCATGTACCAGACATCTTGAAATTAAATTTTTTTTTATAAGCTATATAAGAAAAAAAGTTAGTATTTACACTGTAGTTGGATCTGTTTGAGCTATGTAAGTAAAACTAGTAAACAATATGAATTATAAATTTTTTAAACAATACATATAATTGCTTAACAGTGATACGGCGAAGCTATTAAGTAGCTTTCATTGTTGGAATGGTCTTTATCAGAAAATCACAACGGATGATTGATATTTGTTGTAACAGTTGTAGCTGAGGTTGCAAATGCAATAAAATTTTTATATGCATCAAGATGAACTCAAAAGTATGTGGTAAATATAAAATAAAGTTTTGGAGGAATTTCTGTACTTAAAGATGGGTACCAAGTCCTGTTTTTTTTTTTTTCTAGATCCATCTTAGAAAGACACTTTTTTATGTACCTATGCAGCAACAAGAAATCAGATGAAATGACAATGCTTAGAAAGGTTATTTAATACGATTTTTACTTTTATATCAAGAGAAAAGAGTCAGCACATCAGATAGATGTTAAAAATTAAATACTTCATTTAAAAAGTTTTAAAGCCTTAGGCAAAATTTTCTTTTCATAGATTTTCATTTAATTTTTAATTTCAAAGTCAATTAGATAGAAACAGAAAAAGTGATTAAAGAAATCAAAATAACTATGGAGACATAATTTTTAAATTTTTTTTATTATTCAAACAGATATGTATTCGTTATATGAGTGATCAAAATCTGTATTGACACATCTCAAAATCTCTACTTTTTGTAGTTCATTATGGTTATCAACAGATTTTAAATGTCTTTTCAAATTGAAATGACGCGAAAAGATTTTATTACAATATGTACAATTGAAATTGTTTTGATTATCCATTTTATAATGTACTACGCATGAAACACGTGGTCCGAAAGTTTACAAAAAAAAATATTCTATGCAATAGATGGCGCTACAGTACTCATGAGACAGCAGACTACGGATCTGTGATGAGCAATTCGTTATCCCGAGCAACTCCTTCCGTCACTGCCATGCGCACAATTTACCTGCCATCACGTGAAGTGGTGCGCTCAGGTGGATGCGATCGAACACGCCGGTCCGTCGTACTCTCCTGCATCAAACGATCACATATCCGCATAACAGTTGTTTGGTTTCGTCCAACACGACTACCGATTTTCCTGAAAGATAATCCACAATCTCGGTAGGCCACTATCCTTCCTCTGTCGAACTCGGATACTTTATCAAAAGATGATCGCTGTTTTCGACGAGGCATAATTGATCGTTTTTTTGAAAAAAAAACCACAAGAAAAACACAATTGCCGAACTTGAAATCGTCGAAATCTCCAAGCCTTAAATAGTGCTTTGAAGTGGGGCCACAGGCGCGCGTGATGTGCGTCTGCGCAGAAATTCTAATCATTTGCATATCTCACCTCCGCTAATGCATGTTGTAAATTTCATGTTATTTGCATGTTTCCTTCAGGGTGTTGCATTTACAGTGGCCAGCAGTGTAAATACTGGTGAAGCCCACATGTCTGAAAGCAGGAGTTTCTAAATTTAATTCTCTAGTCGGATGAGTAGTTTTGAAGGTGAAGAGATGTAAAGTAATGTAAGAGATGTGTAAAGTAATGTAGATGTAAGAGATGTGACTGCCGTTATAAAATTACTCGCTATCTTTCACACAGGTTTTGAAAAAAAGAGAATCCATTTTCTTGTCGATTCATAACTAGTTATTTTATTTATTATAATGGTAAAACACACCACTCTGGAAAGCAGGGTGACCTTAGCTGGACAAGTTGCTTAGGTGGGTAGTGGAATGGGATTTGGATGTGAAATTAGAGAAATTGAATGACTTCCACTATGAAATAACCATTAATTTTCAATCCGATTGCAATAAGAATACATTTCTTTCTTTTAAGGGGACTCACGACTCTTAAGTCGAGGAAATAAGGCATATTTTCATACTTTTTGACTCTTTGTAACTATTTCAATTTACTCCAAATTTTTCCAAATTTTATGTATATGATAAATTGATATATTTATTTTAATAAACAAATTTTCAACTCTCAAAATAATTTTAAATAATATTTTTTTAAATGCTTTAGATATACCTTGTTTTTTGTGCATTTTTATTGTATACTGGCTTGCGCGCAGAACTATGAAATTAATTTTACACTTAAATGTATAATTCCTGTTTTATATTTAAATTAAATAATTCGAAATACTATTAAACATAAAACATTCAACATTAAAATATTTTTTCAATATTTTTAAAACCGCTCAAAATATACTTAAAATTTCCTTAAATTTTTGCATTAATTTACCCCTGAAAAAATAACAAAATGTGCAGTGATTGCCATAATTCTAGTTCAGACTCAATGAAATAACATGATTATGCAGTGATAAAAATTTCATGAAATTGTGTTTCGTAGTTTTTGAGATATCAGTTGCGGAATGATGCAAAATTACATTTTGAGAAAAATGAGTTTAAAATTTTTCTTACCATAAACTTTATCAGTAATTAAATATTTAGAATACCAATATATCCGGAACTAAGCGGAATATTTTCATGCGGTTTGCTTTATTTTGTTCAGAAATGATCAGGTTTTAACATATATTTAAAAAAAATCGAATGTTTTAAAGATTTAAGGGTAGTGAGTCCCCTTAATGAAAGTACCTTATTTGCGTGATGGTAAAGCGCACCCGTCAGGTTCCAAATTTAAACCTCCGATCGAACAAGTTGATTTTAATGTGAAGAAAAATTCGTAGTAAAATTTAAAAGGGATAACGTCGTTGCTGTTAAAAAATCCATAGTAAATTTTAATCCCATCGTTCAACATCATCGATTACTACGGATTCATTAAGGCTCATTTTTTATGTAATGGTAAAGTACTTCTCTCCGCTAAACACGAGTCAAAACAAGTAAATTAAATTGTTATGGAAAAATGGGAATGGTGACTAAAGGAATAGCTTGGTTGCTACTGTAAAGAAAAGAGTTATATTTACTTCTATTTCTTGACATAATTTTTATTTGTTTATGAAAATTTGATTTCTTTTTAATAATGTTAACGCAAATTTTTCTAGTAAGCAGGAGGAGTTTAGTTTTAATCTCGAGCCGGACAAAATGTTTCGAATGCATGCAAAAAGAAGCGTAAGCGTTGAAGAAATGAGGAGTAGCTTGGTCGAAATCACTAGTAACTTGTTTCGATTCAAGAAGAGAATGAGTTACTTTTCGGTCCATCGAAAAATCCGTGCATTTTATAATTCTATTTAAAATTTGATTAAATCGAAATTGTTTTTAGATTTCGGAAAAAAATATACTTATTTGATGAAAGCGGTGGAATTCATTTCTTTACGTCAGAGTTATTTTCAACGTTTACTTGTCATATTTGTTGTGGTGTTGTTTAAATAAAGATTTTTATTTCACTTATTTGATGAAAGCGGTGGAATTTATTTCTTGGATGCGCCATTCGGCACAGGAAAAGCATTTCTTATTTCAGTGTTACTGGCAACCATACGTGCACAAAATAATATCGCATTGACAATCGCATCATCTGGAATTGCGCGATTCTTCTGGATGGTTGTCGAACAGAACATTCGGCACTTAAATCGCCATTAAATATACAAAACAATGAAACACAAACTTGCAATATTTCAAAAACATCAGGAATGAGTAAAGTACTCCAGCAATGCAAGATAATAATATGGGATGAATGCACAATGGCGCACGAAAAATCGTTGGAAGCACTGGATCGAAAATTGCAAAATTTCCGTGGAAAAGAACGGCCGTCGGTCGTGCGCTAATATTATTAGCAGGTGATTTTCGACAGACATTACCTGTTATTCCACGTTCAACACCAGCTGATGAACTAAAGGCGTGTTTAAACGCATCACATTTATGGATAGATGTTAATAAATTTTCATTGACGACAGACATGCGTGTAAAATTACAAAACGATCCTTCTTTAGAGCATTTTGCGATACTATTATTGGATATTGGAAATGGGAAAATTACAACTGAAGAAACAACAGGCTGCATTAAATTACCAAACGAATTTTACAGTATCACTAAATCACTAGAAGAATTGGTTCAATGCGTATTTCTAGATATCAAATAAAATTACAAAAGTCATCAATGGTGATGTGAACGTGCAATATTAGCTGCGAAAAATGTGGATGTAAATTTCCTTATTATCAGCATTCAACATTTGTTACCAGGAGAAACAGCATCTTACAAATCAATATATACTGTTATAGATCAAGATGAAGCAGTAAATTATCCAACTGAATTCTTAAATTCTCTTGATTTGTTTGGAGTGCCACCACACAGCATTAATCTGAAGGCTGGTGATCCTATCATTCTTCTTAGAAACATTGACCCACCCCCGTGTTTCCAATGGTACCATATTGGTAGTCAAAAGAATACTAAACAATGTATATTGGAAATGGGATATTGAAACATTGGATATTGGAAATGGGAAAAATCCGTGCATTTTATAATTCTATTTAAAATTTGATTAAATCGAAATTCTTTTTCGATTTCGGAAAAAAAATATACTTTCATAAAAGAAAATATGTCCTTTCCTCTGTGAATAAAATTATGAAAAAAATTAAAAGACAACTCAACGATGTTTTAATAAAATTAAAATATGTTTGCAGAAAATAATTTTCTCTTTAAAAAAAGAAACAAATCTT
Organism: Dolomedes plantarius; assembly: GCA_907164885.2. Classification (NCBI taxonomy): domain Eukaryota; kingdom Metazoa; phylum Arthropoda; class Arachnida; order Araneae; family Dolomedidae; genus Dolomedes; species Dolomedes plantarius. Next base: position 207,934,063 of record OU015495.1, read on the forward strand.
TCTTTGTTCTTGGAATGAAGAGAAAAACAATTTCCTTATCAAAGTAAAAGTGTAACAACAAAAAAAAAAAGTGAAATTTCTCAGAGGTCGGAAATATACTAAGCGTTAATACGCTGTTGCTGAGTCATTGTTAACTCGCCAGAAATTAATCCAGTTAAATAATTGCCCGGGGAAGGCAGAGAGAGCTGTGCAAAGCATTACACAGATAGTGCAAACTGGGCTCCAGACAGGACAAAAATCAATTTCCGGTTTAACCAGACTTAATGAAATCTTATTAAATGTGCTCATGCAATGTTCAGCAGAACAAAAAAGTTTTAATTAAATGATTTTTTTTCCTCTCTCGCGGGTTTTTTTTTTCTGTAGAAATTCTTCACAAAAAAAATTAGGAAAAGATGCTTAAGTGATTTTTGGTATAATATAAATGTAAATCTGCATATAAAAGGGACTATTAATCTGATTAAAGGGAGTAGTTTATGCGAAATATACGTGAGAATAATTTAATTTTATTTAACTCCATATTTTAGGACTCCGTAAGTAGATTTTATATGTACTATAAGCATTTGTAAGGTATACATAAGATTCGATTCACAAGAATCGAACTTTTGAGTGAATGAATTAAAGAAGCTGCTTGAGATATGCTAATTTCGGCATACGCGCTTGGTATAAATACCATGCAGCTTGATTAAAGAGAAGGAGGTTGAAAAAGGTTTTATTAAGGTTGATAGATAAGCGAGTTAAGGGATCTACGAGGAAAGCAGCTCCAGGTGCTATCCTGCGCTAGTGCTTAGGGGGCCCAAAGTTTACGTGGCAGTACTGCTGGTTTGACTCTCTGCTGGTTTGTGAGTATTTTGCAAAGTGTATTTCTATTGAATGTTAATATATATTCCGTACAAGTAGTACGTATGCTTACTGCTGTAAAAGCAAATTGTATATGTGCAACGAATTTAATAAACATTGTTTCATGTATAAACTGTGATTGTATCAAATTCATTTAGAGTGACACTTCAAATTATATACACCCAAGTCTGGGTAGAAGTGAGCTATTTTCTCTACACATTCATTTTAATATTTTTTAACTAATGGGATTGTTCTTATAATATTCATATCCATCTAGAGTATATTCATTGACGTGACATCCGGGGCACAGAAGCTAGAACGTATAATGTTTTTGTAGACTTTTTTCAGAAAGCATAGCACTTGGTTGCGTATAACCCGATATATATACACAGGTGGTTATCAAAATAATGGAAACACTAAGAAACTTCATGAAAAACTTTATTAATACGGTGCAGGATCACCTTTGTCATGTAATACCACCTGTTTCCCCTTGGAATTGTATTATAAAAGTCATGAATAGTGGTTAAGAATATATTATGTCATATTTCAGGGAAAAATCATGAAAGTTCCCGTAGAGATGCAGTGGTGGATATCGATGTCCAGTTTTATCCGCTTATACAGATCACAGTGGTTGGATGATACATAATAGGGGGGATTGTACATTGCAAGATAACTTATTTGACTTCTTTTTCATGCTCTTCAAACCAATACTTGATAGATTTAGCTGTATCTATAGAGGGATTGACATCCTGGAGAACGCCATCTCCTGCAATAAACAATGTGTGCACCATAGGATGGACTAGTGAGCTAAAATTTCGACATAGTCATTCTCATTCAATCTCCCTTTTAGGGTTACAATAGGGCCTGAAGAAAACCATGAGATGCCACCCCAAACCCTGATAGTTCTACCTCCATGATTGACAGTTGAGATGAGACAGCCAGAATCTTACGCTTGTGTAGGTGTTCTCCAGACATACGCACGTCCTGTTGCGAGGAACAATGAGAACAATGATTTTCCGGACCAAATGCCATTTTTCGACATATTACTCTACCAGGATGTGCGCTCATGGCACCATTATGGACGATATTTTGTATTGCCGTCTATTACAAGTGGTTTGGGAATAGCCACTCTTCCGTAAATGCTTTGTTTGGGAAGTTCCCTTCTACCTCTGATGGTCGATACCGGAACATGAAGATGCAGATTGAGCTCTTCGGTCATTTTAGTTGCAGTTATTTTTTCTTCATGTCATAATTCGCTTCAATACCTCATCGGTCTCTTTCACTCAGCTCTCCCTTTCGTCCATTATTCTGTTTGGCAAAGGATGATTTTCCGTGTACTCTGTATGCTATCATGACTTTTGATACCATAGCTTGAAAAACACTCATTAGCCTGGGGTTGCAGTAGCAGATACTCCAATTTAAACGCGCCCAAACAATTTGCCCTTTTCTCAAGGTCTGCAAGGTTTTTTACATTTTACTCTTCACCCCAAAAGCACGATGCCCTTAGCTTCATTACTGCTACCTGACAGTAGAATAATAAATACACTATATTATATAAAAAGCTATCGGTGGCCAGACTTGTTTTTAAGGAATATGAAGCACATTCATAAGCACTACTAATATTGATAGATTGATAGGTGTTTCCATTATTTTGATAACCACCTGTGTATATATATATATACATATATATATATATATATATATATATATATATATATATATATATATATATATATATATATATATATATATATATATATATATATATATATATATATATATATATATATATATATATATATATATATATATATATATATATATATATATATATATGTGTATTTTCTTATGGCAAGTTTAAATACAACTGAGCCGAAAAACATAGAAAAAAAGAACCAAAACATGACACGGAACAAAAGGTGGCTACAGTAAGAATCTATAAACTCAGTAAGTCCCCTGCTTCCAAATAATGAAGAGAAATCTTCCGAAAAGCAGAACAGGTAAGTCTTCTTCTGCGATCATCATCTTCTGAAGATCGCAGCGTCCGCAAAATGTATCAGAGATGATTTTTAGGCTATACAGATATTTTGATAAACAATTCTAGTCGGTCACCAGGCTAAATTCAGCAACATCTTCCCGAATTGGCCACCTAAGGATTTCTTTATGGTAATCCACCAGAGCTTTTGATAGTTTGTTTTCATAGAGCTGTTGTCGGACGGCTTAACAGACTAACCTACGGATACGCAGTTTGACAGTACTAAGGGTACATCAGCATTGGTAATCTGGGAATTGGCTGAATCTCTCTTGGCCAGGTGATCCATAGTCTCGTTACCAGAGACTCCGCAATGGCCCGGGATCTTGTGTAAAGCGACATCTTTTACCTGATTTATGTATAACTGATTTTACTTTACTGTTAATGTCACAATTACCAAAAAAACAACAACAGTAGTTGGCTGTACTGTAGGTTTGAGATCCTGCCCAAGAACATGTCTGCTTTTTGTGAGAAATTACTGGATATTTCTGGTGGCCGCTTACGATACAGTTTTGACAAGCATTTGAAAATTGCTTGTTTTTAAGCTATCGATACAGAAGTAAGAAATTATACCACACTTGCAATTAGTAACGTAATACAAGAGAAATAAAAGCCAACTTTTTGCTAAAGAATGTAGCCAACTTTTATGCTAGATAAAATGTCAGAAGTCAGGTCCTTTGTTTATAGTGTATTTGAGTTCGTTGTATTTTATAAATGATCAGTTGAGTAAAAAAAATCCTATTTTTGGAAGGGGAGTTAATTTTTGAGAGAGAGATTTTCATTTTTGAGGATGAGAAGAGCTTTAGGGAAAATATTCTATAATTCCCCTCTCTGTTACTCCTTACTTTCCTTAATGTCTGCAGAAAATGATCTCCCAATAGACTAATAAAGAGCCTAATAGTAAGATACCAGTAAAAGCACATTCCACGGCAAACTACTATATTCTACTTAGACATGAGCTAAGAGTAATGCACTTGTATGCACAGGAATTAAACCTGCTATTCCTGGAAAACAGCTGGATGCAATGAATATAAAAGAATAAAGTATTGAAAGCAAAGGCTGCAAAAGTGCGTTCGATACTAAATAGGAGTGGCTATGACACACAAAAATATAGTGGGCCAAGGATTATGTTCATCTTTCCGTGAGCTGAATTAAGTGACAATAAAAGAGGTGCTTCTGTAAACTTAATGGGCAGAACGGGATAAGGAACGGTAAGAAGGTTGAATAAAAAAAGAAATGAAAATGATTCAGTGGAAAGAAGGATGCACTGAAGATTGAGAATATTTAGATATTCAGATAAATAATATGAGAGTTTTCGAGATATAGTGGATGTTTTAGGGATTAGTTATTAGAAAAGAAAAATTGTTTTCTGGATGTACAGTGGCGTTCATTTGGGGATAAATAAAGAGAAGTGGAATACTGGGTGGGGTTGTATGGGACACAAGCTCTCACAGATCATTAATTTGGTGGTGGTGAGTACACGATTAACTGAGGGACGAAATAGGGGGGACACAGTTTAAATTCATCTATATAAATAAAGCAGAGTGTCTCTATGTATGTATGTATGTATGTAACGTATACAAATCTACATTTCTTGACGAATCTGGTTGAAACTTCGTATACTTATGTTTTGAAGCCTTGAGATAATTCTAAGATTAGTTTGGATGCTTTAAAATAATTATAAATAAATGCATTTTTTAAATAATATTTCATCTCCAGACGATGAAACAAACATGACCGACATTTTCGTCGAAAATCGGTGTATTTTTTTTTCTCATGAAAGTACATAAATGTTACATATGAGGCGTTGAAAGGCAAAGTGGTGTAAGTCACATTTTCAACTTTTTTCCTTTGAGGGCAAATATGTAATCTCCATGTTCAATTTATAGTGTAATTGTAAATAGTTATTATTTGCAGTATTGTAATGATTGTTATGAATTACAATTTGTTCAATTTATGGTGAAATTTTTTGTAGTTTTTGCAGTTAAACTCTTTTAACTTACACCACTTGACTTACTGACTTACACCACTTTGCCTTTCACCGCCTCATATTTGGAAAGAGCTTTGAAAACTGATAATTTTTTCTGCTTACAGTTATTCTGTTACTTTAATAGTTTTACAGATATTGTAATTCTAAAACTCCACCGCTGAGAAATCAAATCAACCATCCACGGTATGGTGCAGCCATCTGTCGGCAGCGACGGGAATGAAAATTGACGGGAATTTAGTACATTTGTATGGCCCTGAAAAGGCCCTTTTTTTCTTTTGTGGGGCCCGAGCATAGCCGGGCGAAGCCCGGATAGTATTAAATATTAGCGAAATCCGCTTTCACTATGTCCGGTTTTTACTTTCCAAATCAACAGTAATTTTATTACCACAACGCATTTTTATTCAACAGGATAACTTCATTACATTTAAAATGCGGACTCTGTAGCTCACGTCGACATTTCATATCTTTAGAACAACTTCTCTGTATTGCCATCCGAGAGCACAACAATATACTTATAATTAAATGCCGCTCATGGAGTTAAACTTTGGAGATTTCAGAAATAAGTTGTTTCTCTCTCCTGACTGAAGGAACTGAATGTAAAAGGAAGAAGTCTTTATCAGTAACGGGGAGGCTCCGAAATACGTTGATGTATTTCACACTTTGCGACCATTCCTCCCGGTAAGTAATAGTCATTACGGATTATTTTGGATTCTACGGATAATTTTATTTTGGATAAATAAAATAAATTTTTTTTTTCAGAAGAAAGAACACTCGACATAGCACATTCATATAACATACATTATGCGGCATCCAATTTACAGCTTATTTTTAACATTTTTTAGCCAACTATAATTCTTAATCCTACACTGCATGATTTTTTCTTTTACAACTATATTTTTCACAAACATATTTGGGCCTAGGAAATATTTTTAAAAAAATATTGGATAAAATGATCGATTCATAAAAGAACCAGGATCCAATAAATGCAAATTCGTTTTCTTAGATTTATTATAGGGTGAAATTTTAATTGATTCACATTGATTCACATATGCATCACGATGCAGAGTAGGGTTAAAAACCACATAGTGTTTTAGTTGCCATAGTTTATAGTTGGCAAAACTTTAAAATTTTTGCCAACTATATTTCTTAAAAAAATACGCATGCAGTTCACGGTGTCGCTAAGTGTTATGATTGATTTATTGATTCCAGTACATATACAAATTTGATGTAGAACATGATAAAATTGGTTTATACAGAGTACTTAAGAAAAAATAATGGTATCAATTCACTTCCTAGAAATTTAAACATGGTTGTGTGTCATTCAATAGGAAAAATAAATAATTTAAAAAATTGTAGAAGTTATTATGACGGAAGCAATTAACCGATCTATTTATTTGATTGAATCCTCAGACATTTATCATGTGTGCATTTGTTCGTAATTAAAATAGAACATTCTTAGGAGCTGTGGTTCTATATTAGTGTTTTGGTAACACGAAAAAAAAACCATTTCTCACCCCATTTGATTCATACAAAACATCTCATTTTTAACTTTATTCTACATATTTCACATTTATCACCATAATTGCTCTCAGCATTATCTGCCAAGAAAATATTTTAATATATATATATAATATTAAAAACTAGTAATTTCTTAATTCAACAATCTTAACATTTAAAAACTATTAATTCCTCACTTTACTATTCCAAATTACAAACCCTTTTTTAATTCCTTGAAACAGGTAATTCCCTTTGGGCATTCGCGTTAAATTCAATTTTAAAATCTAACATTATTCTAAATTCCCTGCGGCGTTCGAAACTAATTTCGCTTTTGATTCTAAGTTCTAATAACCTCTAGAGAAAAAATTAAATGGCTGCCTGTTAATCGAAAACTAAACTTGCGTGGCGTGGGTAGAAAATTAAACGCTTTAGCGCATTTGTCACGCCTTTTCCTAACTTTTAACCAATTAAACCTTACTATGATCACATGACGAGATAAGTTTATATAAGGTTTGGGATCACGTACATGTAGGCTTTTCGGATTTTGTAACTGTCACGAGAAGTTGTATCGTGTATTTAAAAAATAAAAGATGTAGTTAAATTAACGTTGTGGTGTTTTATGTGTCCGAGGGTGAGATGAAAAGCGGGAAAGAAAATTAAACATATGTGATGCACGGCCGGGCGACAAGTCATCCATCTTTACCTCAAAAAGAAATACCACTCAGGCCTTCCTTCGTCGGCCCGCGCTCGTGATATTACATATATATATATATATATATATATATATATATATATATATATATATATATATATATATATATAACTAGTGATTAATCATCCATAGAGGACTTGACTTTTCTTCGAAAGGGAAGATAATTCCCATCATATTAATGATTACAATGCTATTCAATATTGCAGCATTATTCTCGTACATTCAATGCAAAGTAAATGTTCATATCTTTTAAAAATCATTTTATCACATTACCATTCTATCATGAAAATACTCGGTAGTGACAACATGACGAAAAGTAGAAAAATAAACGGAGAGAGCAAATTAGTTACATACAAATATACAAAGATTTAAACACAACTGGAAGTATTTTGAATTCAATTAATTATATGAAGACATTTTATAAGTGAAAACTACTTTTTTTCATACAATATCACTATATTAATTATTAGATATTTTCCCATTTTACTAATGGTTTACAATTATGGAAATAAGTCTTTTTTCATGCTAATTATTCGACTCAAAATTATTATTATTTTTTCTATTTGTGGCATACATATTAACGTAGATAAAAGCAATTACATGAAAAATATCTTACGATGTGGGAGAACAACAGACGCTGATAATAGTTGTTAGGATGATATGTAATTTATCTGCTAATTTTTCCGGCAGCAGCAAATAATAGTGTTTAAGAGCTGTTATAAACAGCATGTCATTAGAATGCATTACTTAATTTTTCATTGTAAAAATAACACGCTTGAAGTAAGAATATCACCACCCATCTTGTTCATTTTGAAAGGCTTAATGACAAATGATAAATAGTCATTTCTTTTGAGAAGAAATAAATGCAAAAATATTTCTATGAACGTAGTTATAAATACTAAAAAAAATCAAAATGCGATTGAAGATGAAATGCAAAATAATTGCCTAAAAAATAAATTTTTGAAACAGCATAAATACATAATTAAACCATTAAAGACTTTGATTTATTGTTATTTAACTATGTCTGTGATTCTTAACTAATAGTTGAATTCTTCTTTTTGTCTTTATTTAGTACTTTCGTGGACCAATATTTAAAGATAACTGGTAATTAATAATTTACTACGAAATGAAATATCTTCTATCCTTCAAAGACACTGAAAAATATTCGATTCGGTTTGTGGACTCGATGCATAAAATATGCCCCTTAATCTCTCTTTTTTCGGCCGCATTTGGTGATCATTGCCTTATAATCTAGTGAAATTGTTTTTTTACAAGGAAAGTTGTGGGGTAGTTTTGATATCTTCTATTTTATATGTTTCTGGGGTGCTGAATCCGAATCTGAGGTTTGTTAACAAAATTCCGTGACGCAACATTGAAGAAAATGCAAAATAAAAGGTAAAAATTTTCATTTTTGGGGGATCTTTACTTATAACTCGGAAACTATCAACTTTTCGTAAATAATCTCCCTATTTAAAATGAAAGTACATAAAATTTCCTACAAATTTCACTATTTAGGTTTTTTTTTCTCTGACAGACCGTTTGGGCTCAAGCGCTAGTTGAAAATTGGCTTATTTCGGCTGTCTCAACAAAAAACCCATTTTTTCCTCTCCAAAATTCTTAATTTATTATTAAAAGCTGTCAATTAGGGAATTCCTCTCAGTTCTCTGCACATACCTTATTTATATCGTATATGTAAAGGTACAGGTAATTTAAAAAAATGCATAATGTTCAAGTTATTTAATGAAGTCCGAAATTGTACAAATTCAGTTACAAAAAAGTTGAAATTCGAACGAAAAATCTTGGAAAAGTATTAAATTTTACTATATTAAATTACAATACATCTGTATATATAAAAGGCAATGTTCGTATGTGTGTCCGCTATAGACTAAAAAACTACTGGACCGATTTACAGGCGGTTTTTTGCAAAATGGTCCGTGTTATTCCAAGAAGGTTGAAATCCACGATCTGACCAGTAGAAAGAAAGTTAAAAATATTTGAAATTCACCGTCTGTTCAGCTATTATCTACGACCCTTCTACTTATATCGGAAAAAAATAGAGGGCAAAGATGAGGGAGTCAAGGAGTGAGGTGAATGACCCCCCCCCCCCAAACCTTGAAGGAAGGAGAGTTGTTTTCTGACTCGACGTGCGGAGTAGGCTGTCTGTAAGCTCGACGTCAGAGTTATTTTCAACGTTTACTTGCAAGAAAGGGCTCACAAAGAAGTCATATTTTTTTAGCAGCCAAAAAAAGTTTAAAAAGTTTAAAAAAAATTAAAAGTTCAAAAAGTCACCGGTAGATGGAGCTGACATGCGAGAGATTCAGCAAAATTATGGAAATCAATCCTGCAATAAAAGTCCGTGATATACGAGGATTTGGAATATCGGCCACGAAGTGGAAGACCCTCGTTGGCGGAGACCCGCAATACTGCGGTGGAAACCGTTATGAATAATATGGCGACGGGGTACTTTTCCGTTATAAGCCCTACAATCGTTTTCACGCCAAATTGGCGCATTTTTAAAAATCGCCGCAGCGAGAGAAAAGTAACGTGATATAATGACAGTAATGATTGGCAAATTACATATATTAAAATATGCAAATCTCGAGATTCAAGGATCACGAGACGATATGAGATCGATTATTTTCGTGGTCATGGAGATAACGAAACTTCATGGAAGGCCTAATTAAATACGCTTACTTTAAATTGTAATGAATTTAGAGTCCGTCAGAAAACCGGACCGTATTTTTACGTAATGGATTTTAAAATATGGAATTTGCCTAAAGATGAGCAGGCAGCTATTTCATTACTTCAAGAACCAGGTATACTTCATAAAGAAAGAAATTGTGTAAAAATTGAGCTTGAACTGGTTTAAAGTATTTTAAACCAGTTAAGGTAAGTTTTTTACCTTTTTCTTTTAAATTCAGCCATGATTAAAAATAAGCCCAGAGTAGTGCTTATAACGGAAAAGTACGGAATCATTTATGGGGAGTAGCAGTCCTGGCAAAGCTAGACCAGTGGTTCTACCAGTGACTTTTTTCTATTTTTATTTTGCTGCTAAAAAAAAATCCGACTTCCTTGTTAACCCTTTCTTGCAAACTGCACTTCTTTATCATAATTTATTCCCTTTTTATGGAGTTTTAAAGTTTTCACGAACTTTTGGCTCGCCCGGTACACTGGGAAAAATCTTTGTAAGGTTGTCATCAATATTACCAACCGAAAGATTATACTGTAGCGTACTGGAAATAAGGTCTTATTTTTTCCCGAGACCCCACAAGGGCTTGAAACACAGCTGCGTGTTTTTCAAGGAATATGTTGTTCGGTTCCACCTGTTCGGAACACGTGGGGGGGATTAAAAACCGTTTTCCTTACAGATGCAGCCACTAAAGCTGTCATCTTGACATTCTGCAATGTAGTAAAGTTCGGCGCATAAGAAGAGCTGTCAGCCGATAATCTGCGGCCCCTCCACCCCTTCTGAAAAGCCAGACATTGGGGAGAGACGCTTGAGAACGCGGGCGGTGCGGATGTGTGTTTCGGCTCCGTACGTTGTGAATATGCACGGTTTTTTTAAAATGAATATGTTGCACTGTTTAAATGCTAATTTTTGTTGTTAATAAATTGTTTAGTTTTCGTTTTAAAAATTTGGCCTTCGTTTGTTAATTAGAACTCTGTCTTTCTTGGTATGGGTCAATAGTTGTGAAATTTCTTCAAAATGCCTTAGAGAGTTTATCAGCCTTACAGTGACGCCACAATACCAATAACCAGAAATTTATGTCAGTACAAAAAGAGAAAACCGCTTCTCCAATAAATAAACGAACTATTAAAATTACTGTAATAATTTTAATTACTGGGTGAATAATTTTAATTACTGATCACATGTACCTTCCTTGAAACATTTACCTTGCTACAATATATAAAATGTACTAAGACCAACAAACTCCACTTCTAAATACCCAATTACGCCTGGTTAAACAAGTTAGTATGTCGGTAGTGCGTTCATTCGCCGATTTTTCGTCTCGAGTTCGATTCTAGGTGATGACATTTCTGTCTAAAATTTATTCCAGAAAATAATAGTGTGTAAGAGTTGTTATAAACAGCATGTCATTAGAATGCATTATTTCATTTTTTATTGTAAAAATAACACGCTTGAAGTTAGAAATTCACCTCCCATCATGTTCCTTTTTAAAGACTAAATGATAAATGATAAATAGTTATTTCTTTTAAGAAGAAATAAATGCAAAAATATTTCTATGAACATAGTTTTAAACACTAAAAAAATTAAAGTACGATTGAAGATGAAATGCAAAATAATTGGCTTAAAAATAAATTTTCGAAACAACATAAATACATAATTAAACCATTAAATTATTTTCTTTTTAAAAACTTTTTTCTTTTCCTTTTAAATTTAATTTTATATGATGAGGGCCTATTTTTATGTATTTTTACTCGACTGGACATGTGTATCGAGACTACAATTAACTAACTTACTGGAGTTAAAGTCTATAGACTCTCAGAACTTCTTGTTCTGTATTCCTGTACACAAACTATTCATATTATCCAAATAATCTAACCAATATATACAAAATTCATTCAACATTTATTTTAATTTCTCAGAAGTTTCAAAATCTGCCAGGATCACGGATATATTTCTGCAAGAAATCAGATAAACGGTATAAGGAAAAAAAAATATTTTTCGTGCATTCAATTTTACAGCTTTGATTGTGATACAATTTAAGGTGATGGTGGACTTATTACCAAAAATTGAAATATTTTGGGGGTGTATTAACATTTTTAAAATATGTAAATATTGGAATAAAATTAATTCAAAATACGTAATGAAAATTAAAATGAAAACTTGGTGGCTTTAGAAAAATAAATATTAATCTTAAGTGAAAAAAAAATCTTTTAAATGACTTTTTCTAAAAAATGAGTAATTTGCAAGTCTTTGAAATGCTCCCTGCGTCATAATTTTTGACGAAATTTTATACAATTGATAATAAAGACTCCTCTAATACATTAAAATAAAGTTTTGTATCCCTTTTAGGTTCCGACTTCATTCAGATTATCAAAGTTTAACATAAGTGTAGAAAAAGTACAGACATTTCACCAAAATTCAGAGTGCAAACATAAAAATATATCCTAAAAAATTAACAATTCAACGAAAGCCCAAATTAATACATAACTCTGTTCAAAATGCATTTATAAGCAAAAAAAAATGCAAAATTAAGTGGGATAGCTAAAAATTGGATCACAAGGAGACTTTAAAAAAACATAATAAAAATTTCAATTTGAAAAAATATAAAAAAAATTAAAATATTTATAAAATTTTATAAAGTGTTTGTTATAGTTATACTTTTATGAATATATATGCAAAATTTAGTATCTCTCAGGTAAATATTTCAAAAATCGCTTTGTAATGTCCACCATCTCCTTAAGTTCAAAAGATACTTGGTCTCATATATTTAAAATAGCCGGGCTTCGCCTAGCTACGCTCAAGCCATCCGTGTAACATATTTATGTACTTCGGGCCCCACAAAAGAAAAAAAAAGCCTACAAATGTATTAAATTCAAGTGAATAAATTCCTTTCAATTTTGATTCCCGTCGCTGCCGACAGATGGCAGCACCACTGCACCAGATGATTTGGTTTCTCAGCAGTGAGTGATTTTAGAATGAAAATATCTCTAAAACTATTGAATTAACAGAATAAGTGTACGCAGAAAAAATTATCAGTTTTCGAAGCTCTTTCCAAATATGTAACATTTATGTACTTTCATGAGAAAAAAAATTACACCGTTTCCTGTATATTTGTCGGCCATTTTTTTTTTCGAGGATCGGTGCCCGCCCGGATGAGTTACGGTCACGTGATCTCTCGACTTCCACTTGTCCCTTTATTAGTATAGACAGCGGAACTGACATGAATCATTTCATTTTCTGTTTCTTTCTAAAAGAGAATTTATTGGAAATGTAAGATGCAGCGATTTATATTATGACTGTTCAGTCTATATAAATCGCTGCTGTTGTCTATATGCATATTGGGCTTTGTATAATTACGTTAAGAATTCTGTTTCTAACGGCAATATTTACAGTAGATATGTAGAGTCATCTCGATTTTTTCCCGCTATAGTAATATGTAAGGATGTTATATTTTTCTAATGATTTCACTTATGAATGTTAAACAACAATCTATACCAATAAACAGGAAATCCAAAGTAAATAAAGCACAAATTGCAGTAAGGTGCAATTTTGCATACGGCCGTTTCGAAGCTGCAAAGGAGCTTCTTCATCAGTGCAAAGAACTTAGTGGCAGCTCAAAAAGCCGAAAACAAAGCGTGCATTAGTTTTCGGCTTTTCGAGCTGCCACTAAGTTCTTTGCACTGATGAAGAAGCTCCTTTGTAGCTTCGAAACGGCCGTATTCAAAATTGCGCCTTACTGCTATTTGTGCTTTATTTACGTTGGATTTCCTGTTTATTCCTCGAGCACAAAGGTTTTGTCTTTTCTATTCAAAACAATCTATACTTTTGAGGCCGTATACACCTACTATGTAACAATCATCAGTTTACCACTTAAATGAAAATCTCGGAAAAATTTTCAGAATACCTTATTGCTAAATTTTACATTTTAATTAAATTTTCAATTAACTTTAAAACTTCGTTGAAGATATACGTTAAATCGGAATTTAATAAAAAGTGGTCTGCTATACTGGCTATATATCATCTTGTAATTTAATTAAATCTTTGATTTTTTAAAAAAAGTTTCTTAAAAGAATAAACTGGCAAAATTTTAAGTATTAATTGAAGGCCTTACTTGAATAATGGTCCAACTCCGTTCTTGTTCATTTTGAGATACAGAGCCTCAAAATTTAAAGAGTGCTGAAAAATGACTGCTGAAGTCTGATTTGCAATGCCATCTGTTGGCAACAGAAATAGGTTGGCGATGAACCAGTTTAAAAATAAGATAGAAATGACTTGCATGAACATGAAAGTGAGGCTAACTCCAATTTTTTTTAAAAGGGGAGTTGTACAAATTTTCAAATAAGGCCTTCAATTAAAGTTATATAAATGTTTGATTTTTATAGAATCATTTGTGAAATAATCATAAATATTTTTTACAATACACTGTAAATGAAGTACATTAAAAATTCAATACAATTTTAAAGTATGCGAACGGCTACAAATTTTAAAATACATTATTTTAGGATATTAATAAATTATATTTACTAAATGTTGACATATATATATGTTATATCATGTACTATGTTGTGCCTTGACTTATGTTATGTTATGACATATTTTGATGATAAATGTACAAAAATAAAAGATTTGAACAAATCCAAAGTTTTTAGCACATTTTTTTGGAACATATTTTCACGCAAGTTTTGATAAATTAAAAAAAAAGATCAAATATCTCTATCACAGTACCACTGTCATTAAATTAAATTCTACACAAGATATTTCATATGAGTATAGTATTATGTTTTCTAGTAAAAGACTACTTACATTTTCAGTATTACTTCACTTAAAACGGAAGTATACTAAATTTTAACATAAGTTTATATAGAATTTGGTACTGCGCAATGTGAGTTAATTACACTCTTTTCCTCTTGGCTGAACTTTTCAGATTTAAATACACTTGTTTGCTATTAAGTTGCAAATAGCTACACTTCACAGCTGCATGTAACAACTTCTATTGAATGCTTTCGACTACAACACCTGAGAACTTTTGCAAATTAAACTTAAAACGAGACAGAGTTGACTTCTGTTCTCAAACATTTTTAACCTATTTAAAGCTAGACTTGATAATTTGCATATTTCATGTACGTATCAGAATAAACTCATTACATTCAAAATATGTCAGCATACGTAAATGTGTAAGGATCTACGATAATGGTGTACATGCTCAGATGCTAAAAATAAATTTAAAGTGAGTCAAATGCATCATTAAAAGGAACTCACATGGTCAATGTTCAAGATTTCCATTATTATTTCTACGAAAAAACGACCCAAGGTTTTTAATCAACATACCTAATGACTTAATATTAGTTTTGATCCGAGAATTTCAATACTTCATCCCGATGTGAAGTGAATAGAAAATTCAAATTATTTTCCACCGAGAAAAATGAATGATTTTGCTCTTAGATTTCTTAATAAAGAATCTTCAATTGATATGAGATGAGAATAAAAATAATCAGCGTTTTATTGTTCGATTGAAGGTTGTGTTTTTATAGTTTAATTTTTCTTTTCTCTATTTTTGTAGTGTGTAATGATTCATGTGGTTTCTCGTGCATCTTAAATCAAAATTTTTGTATTAAATTCGTAGAAAGATCTAAAACTAATTAGCAAACTGTAATGAGACATTGAAAATTCTTTTAACTATTAAAAGGAAAAAAAATTAGGTTCAAAGTAACTAATCAAAACCATGAATGTTACTCAAATTCATATGCATGAAATAAATATTTTATTAATATTTTTTCAAGAATGATGCAAAGCATTTTGATTAAAAATATGCCAGATGTACTATATACAATTTAGCGTCTTCGCACAGTATGAAAGTCACATATATTATGACTTTCAGATTAAGAAGCATATGTATTTTTTTAAAATTGTCTGAGAAAGAAACTAAAAGAAATATTAACATTAACTATAATGTGGAATGGAATAAAAAATTTTATGAGAGGCATTATGATATGAATTTGTAGAAAGAAAAGGGTAGAAGATTCAAGGTATAGATATTAAGAAAATACAATGAACATCTTATTTGGTGTGCATGATATGCAACATTTTTTAGTACCTTTTCGACATATTTGCCTTTTTATACGATATACCAATGTACTATGAAAAAAATCTTCACCTCAAATTAGGATTTAGGAGTCACCAAAAAACATTAAAATATTTTCTTTAAATCATTGTAATTTATAGTTTGGGAAGTCGATACAGCTTTCTCGTAGAGAAGCTGGCAGAAAAATGTTTAAGCAGTAAATTTTTAGCTCAACTCATAAACTTAACCTTTAGCTTAAGGGGCTCATTACGCTGAAATTTCATATATATGTATATACAGTATGGCCACTCCTTCCCACCCTCTTAACTCAATGAATGAATATATATATATATATATATATATATATATATATATATATATATATATATGTATATATATATATATACATATATATATATATATATATATATATATATATATATATATATATATATATATATATATATATATATATATATATATATATATATACATATATATATATATATATATATATATACATATATACATATATATACATATATATACATATATATATATACATATATACATATATATATATATATATATATATATATATGTATATATGTATATATATATATATGTATATATATATATATATATATATATATATATATATATATATATACATATATAT
>OU015495.1:207955559-207978059 GCA_907164885.2 Dolomedes plantarius
GATTTTGCAACTGTCCTTTGACTAGGGGGATTTTCTTTTAACATTAAACAACGTACCTTTGCAATAGTCGAAGATGTCCGTTTTTTCCTTGGATACTTGTTTGGAATTTTTGTCCCACTTGAGGCTCCAATTGACGTTTTTTTTTTCCTTTTTTGTTGACGATATTACCTATCGACGCTTTAGATATCACAAAACCATGACTCTCACATCGTTTTTGGATAACGGAGTATGCATATTTCTCTTCGGAAAGAGCATATATATAGCCTTCGAACCACTGTTTTGTTAAAAACTCCATTTTGAATAATAACAAAACTTTCAAGCCGTAGACGATAATTTTGACTTTTAAAAACATAGTACAATTGCAATTATTTCTTTTGCAGCAAACGATTTTTTATTACTGCTTACCAAAATCGTCTAAAAAATGTGCGAACAGCCTCTGTAGATACGATTTTTTCTCTTTTTCTAATTTTCCCTGCAGTTTCTTTTTTTTAATAGTAAACACCTAGAAATTGTCATTTAAAACTATTTAGAAATTAACTGTTTCTAAAACGTAGTAGAAAAATTTCTGAATTTACTATTTTCAAATTCTGGCATTCTCTCTGTTTAAGGTGGAAATAAAGAAAATAATTTTTTCAGATCGAAGAAAAGTACTTACCTATATTAAGCTGAATCAGGAAAGAAGGTTGCGAAACCGCGTAAAGACAAACCTAAGTCCTAAGTAAAGTATTACCAACTCAAATATAGCAAGTACTTGAAACTGACATTGAATGAACTAGCTGAAGAAAAATCAAAAGCAATAGATTTTGGAATAAAGAAATGCATTAAATATATTAAAATATATTACTTACATTGAATATTATTTTCTAATGTGCAATGGGGGCCTTATTTTCTGAAAAACTCAAAAACTGGATGGGAAACTTATAATTTAAAATTTAAATTTTGTTAACGCTTTTCAGTTTTCGTTGAGTTTGAATTTCAAGCAGAAAATATAATTATAAAATTGTAATTTTATGATACAAATAACCAACTACAGATGTATGAAAATTGTAAGAGGTACGTATATTATTAAAATCAACATAAATTTATTGCAATTTTGTTTAGTTCCGTGACTTATAAGTTTAATACTGTTTCGTAGTGTAATTAGGAATTAGCTACGGTTAAGGTTACTGTCAGAAAATTCAGACGGGATATTTCATTTTACATATTGCTTGTCAGAAGTGTCCTTTATACATGTAAAACTCAAATTAGAAGTCTCGTTTAGCTTAATAGTATATGACTTTTATATAGTCTATCATTATGTGATTCTTGTCTAGTATATAATTATGTCATTCCAGCTGTTTTCGCGGATGATGGTTTAATGACTAGAGAGCTAGTTTGAGAACCGGAGCCTGTGCATTCGACCCCCCCCCCCCATGTTGGGCATGGGTGTTAGTAGATGTTTGTAATATGTTTTAGGGTGACTACCTACGTTGAAAATGCCATTTTTTTAATATTTTGCAAGAATCATGTAATTCAATCTTTTCTCTTTTCAAAACCGTTTTGATTTTTATTCTACATCAATTAGAAACAGAGTTATAGCTATTTTAAAAAACATCGTCTGATACAAAATTGAAGTGACAAACAACTTTAAACGCGTTTTTCTCAGAATTATATTATTTTTGCACAATCTTTACCGTTATCATGATATCTCACATAATAATACATATAATTTGATAAAATTTTCAGGAAATGTTTTAGATGCTATTGTTAGTGAAACGACGCACAATAATTGATGTATAATAAATATTTTTTTCTTTGGGGCTGTTTTTATAAGGAAAGAATGACGAATCGGGGAAAATTTCGATATTGGAACATAAAATTGTCTGTATTATTTTTGCATTTTAAAATTTCTCTTAGATTGTGGGTAATTTTGAAGATAACTGTCATATGTATCATGTGTGAGAAGGAAATTAAAATAGTAGAATTAGAATTTTGTGCAGAGTGATAGGCGTTTTAGCTAAATTTCATTAAAAATTACTTGAAATTGACCAATTTATAAAAAAATATGCTATTTACAGGTAAGTTATTTTATTTTTTTTATTTTTAAATGCTATTTTACCATAAAAGACCAAAAAATGCTTAAAATAAACAATTTAAAAAAAATGGGCTCCGAACGTACGTAGTCACCAACCAGTGGCGATAATCACTACAGAGACGGAGCCACTGAAACTACCTTGACCGACTTTAAACTACTTTTCAAATGTTGCTAAAGCAAGAGCTGTTAAGGGGACAGTGGACTTTCAAAATTGTGAAATTTGTCAAAATCGATTTTTTATTTTGTTGAATTGTAAAACTGCGGACGAGTAAGAATGTGTTGCAAAAAGAATTTTTAATTTCTGTAATTACTTTCCTAGTTACTGACATTTGTATTTAATTTATATATTATGTGGTTACTGATAGCAATAACTTTAAATGCGTTTTTCTCAAAATAAAAGTTTTCATGTCATATGAATATTCTAACTGCTCCAGGGGCATTTCTAATTATCGTATTGCTTTGAAATTTTAGTTTTATATACTTAACTGTATATCAAATAAATCTTATTGAAAAAAATTTTGCTTCGTAGCTCAGAATTTCTAAATTTTGTACTTGAAAAGAAGATTTATATGTATTTTGCGTAATAAAAAGGGCGCTTTCTTTATTATTATTTTTTTCTTTTTATATTTTTAATGAATGCTTAAAATAAGTAATAAGTTTCATTGTTAGTTCTATAAGGTATCCTGTAAATAAAAATCACCGTATTATATGCAAAAGAAATGCGCATGGAACATTTTTAACGAGGCCAATTTTTTATATAATTAATAATTCATAATCCATAAATTATTAATATTTCAACTTTAAATTTTAATCACTTTTACATATATATGATACTAATTACATATTCAAATTTCAAGCAAATCCATTCAAAACAAAAAAAGTTAGGTTTGAAGGACCACTGTTCCCTTAAACTTATGGATTCAAGATTTAGGAATCAAAGGATTTAGAAAACAAATTTGCAAATACAGTCGGACCTCTATTTAACGAACCTCTGTTTTGCGAATTTCTCTATTTTGCGAACTTTTCCTTGGAACCAAGAACATTTTGCGAATTTCTTCGTAAAATAACCTCTAAATAGCGAAGTGCATTCTCTATTTAACGAACTTTTTCTTGTGATCCATTATTTTTTTCCTCCATATTTCTCAAACTATTTCTGAACATTTCAAACTTATTCTTTCTTTTAACACATTTTCCAAATTAACTTTCTTTCAACACATTCCGATGCGAATTACAGTTTGAAGAAAATACGCCTGAAGGGCTTTTTAGTACATTGCAAAGATGAGAGACGTATTATGAGAGAAAGCATTTTTTTCAAACAAATAACTTAGACAAAATTAAGAGACTTTATCAGTAATTAAATTTAAGGACACATGAGGTAATGTATTCTTAAAATTACTCTTTATAATAAATGCTATAATGTCATTAAAATTTATCAATTTTAATATATATTTTAAATCGAAAATACAGTGTATTTCCGGATAATGTTTTGTTTTATTCTTGTTTTCCTTGCAGATTTCTGTTTGATGGGTAAGGTAACAAAAGAAATAGATATTAGTTAAAAGAAATAGACACAGATTATAGAAATTTGTGTCTATTACATGAATTATAGAAATAGACACGAATTATAGATAAAGACACAAATAATAGACAAAATAAAAGTGTGATTAATTTTTTCATTAATAATATTGAGTGTTTATGAATTTAAAATCTGTTTTGTGTAGTTTAAAGTATTTTAAAAGGTGAATCTCTATTTAGCGAATTTTCCAGATAACGAATTTTTTTCGGGATTTAGCGACTTCGTTAAATAGAGGTCTGACTGTATATATATATATATATATATATATATATATATATATATATATATATATATATATATATATATATATATATATATATATAAAATAGTAGATAATATTGTACAATTTCAAAGAATTTATTTTCTTCCTTCCTCTGAAATGTGATTCGTTTGAAAGGAATCTGGATGTAGGAAAGGTGTATAAGATATAATATGTAGAAAGAGTGTATGAAAAGGAGTATTCTTGATCAATGGTTTATATGTTCTATCTAAAGATGAATAATATATAATCTATCTAAGGTTGATTCTCAAAGTTCGTGTAAAGCAGCAAGTGCATTCCTTACATCCCACGTGATTTCTTTTTAATGTTTAATGTGCGATAGTCGGGGTTCAACCAAAGAATAGGTCGGAAGCAAGGTTAAGTAGAGCGATAGATATTTGGATTCATTGAATGTTAGAACGGCCCCTGAGGAAATCACCATAAAAAATCTCCCTGTTTCAGGAGAGATAATCTTGATAAACAAGTATGTCTTATGGAAACTAGAACACGCGGACCATTGGTTCGCCTTAAGCACATGAAATATGATCTACTTAATGATTTAAAATGTTTAACATTATAATTGACCTTCGTAATATTATTAACGACTTTGCGTCATGGTTTTATGTAAGGAAATGCTGTTTCCGAATAATCCCGTATATCAAGCTTGAATTGTATTGCTTAGTATACGAGAATACTTTACATAATAGAAGAAAATACTTTACATAATACAGGAAAATACTTTACTTGATATACTTTTTTCGGCTTTATGCCGAAGTGAAAGCAAGCGAGATGTCAGATCCTTGACGGTCACAGGTTATCGATGTCTCCTTGTCGTGGGTACTATGACGTGTTACAATTTCGACACTTCAAGATGATTTGAAGGGAACGTGTAAAGGAAGCTATAGAAAATTGCTCACTTCTACCCAGACTTGGGTGTATATAATTTGAAGTGGCACTCTATTTGAATTTGATACAAACACAGTTTATACATGAAACAATGTTTATTGAATTCGTTGCACATATAGAATTTGCTTTTACAGCAATAAGCATACGTACTACTTGTACGGAATATATATATTAACATTCAATAGAAATACACATTGCCAATACTCACAAACCAGCAGAGAGTCAAACCAGCAGTACTGCCACGTATACTTTGGGCACCCTAAGCACTAGCGCCGGAGTACTGGAGCTGCATACCCTCGTAGCTCCCTCTCGCTTATCTATCAACCTTAACAACCTTCTTCAACCCTAACAACCTTTTTTAACCTTTAACAACCTCTCTTATTAATGACGCAGCATGGTATTTATACTAAGCGCGTATGCCGAAATTAGCATATCTCAAGCAGCTTCTTTAATTCATTCACTCAAAAGTTCGATTCTTGTGAATCGAATCTTGTGTATACCTTACAAAGCTATCTAATGTAGGCAATACAACCAGCTTTGCGTAGATAGCCAATTCTGTCCGTTTAAAATCAAGCAATGGGTTCCATTCCTCTTGTGTAAATGATGATCGTTGCACTATCTAAATCAAACCAAGCTTCTTTTGAACTCTTTGGATAAAATCTCATAAGTTCAAGAATTTTTAGTGATAATTCGCCATTTCTCTGGGCATAATAAATAATATCAATTCTTTATTTAAATTATTGTGGCTTAAGTGCTATGACCGCGATAAAATAATATTATGAAAAAATCGACAGACTAATGGCCTAGGATAAATGCTTTTGTGGAATACCTGGAGAAATTAAACTTGTCATGTTCTTTTTAGGACATAAAATTAGACATTCGGATCAATATTTTGCTCATAAATAGGATGACTATGTAATTAAACGGAATAGCAACTGCTGTTTATTATCCACATATTCCGAAAAGAAAAAAAGAAAAAAAAATTGTCCTGATAGCTAAATTAAATTGCTGGTTATCTATCAAATATTATGCAAAAATATTAAAAAAGACTAGATTGAATTATATCCACTTTATTTTCTTCTCTGTGCAGTGCCTTCTCTGTTACCACTGTACAAATATACACTATTATAAAAATATATACTATTGTACAAAAATGGACTATTGTGAATATTTGTACTAATGACAATAAAGCTAAAGAATACAGAAAATATTTTTTTGTAGATGGTATAACACAATTTACCTTAAAAGTACTTTAAATGGCCTGATGTAACTAAATATAATTAAAACATTTAGTTCTCTTTGCCTTTCAAACAACGCCTTTAATTAAAATAACTAAGAATATTAATTGTGTTATAAGTTTAGATTGCTCCTCAAATTAAATTTTTACAGCTACTTATTTTGCCAGATCAATTTAGCGGGTAGGTAAAAGTATCTAATAAAATTAAATTTGACTGAGTCACCATAATAAAAGCATGAGTTTTATGTAGATTAATTCACGTATTCCCTATTTCAGTTCTATAAGATTCCCACGTGGATGAGTGTAATTGAATGTTGCAGAATTATGAGAGATTTTTATATTCAATGTAGTTGACTTGCTTCAAAGTATTTCAAGCGTGCATTTTTTGTAGGACAGCGAACGCAATCTTTCTTAAAATATATTAAAATTTGAAAGCATAAAATCTTCATATTTAATGGAAAATCTAGGTTTAAACTACGTAATTCAGAAAACTCAAGAAAGAAATATCCAGTCAGGAAATATTTCTTCCAATGAAAGAAACTGGTGTTTGACAAGATTTTTTCAGCGATGTGCTTTGCATTAGAGAATTTATCCTTTCACAGATGTGAATAAAGTTTCATCATTTTGCTTTACAACAAATGAGGCACGATATAGAAACTGCATTAGAATCAATTTTAAAAGAAGCTTTTGTTTTTGTTGGCAAAGTATAAGATTCCATATTTTCGTCGTAATCTATATATATAAAACAGTTCCGTAACTGACTCACTGACATACAACGCACAGACGAAACGTCTGGACCTAAAGGGCTGAAATTTTGCATGGCGATTCTTCTTATGGTGTAAGGGTGCACTAAGAAAGATTTTTGAAAAATTCTTCTTAGAGTTTTTTAAATTAAATTTTCAAGCTGTTTTTGTAACTTTTTAAAAGTTTTTATTTAAAATAATAATTTGAGGGTTATAAAATTTATATCACGAGAAAGATCATAAAAATTCCTTTAAAATGAAATCTTTTCGAATCTTAACCTGGATTTTCTGATTTTTGGTGAATTTTTAAAGATTTATTTTTAGAATTTAATTTATTAAATACCGATCACGTGATTTCTTTTTCTGGTATTTTACATAAATTTATCGTCACGTGCGTAACAACTAAATAGACAAAAAAAAAATTTTTTTCTTTCTAATGCAGCAGACAATTGGATATTATCCAAAAAAAAGTAAATATCCCTTACGATTTTTTTATAAATATATATATATATATATATATATATATATATATATATATATTTCATCATGTGTATACATTGATCGTTGTATTTATTATAAATATATATATTTATTTTTTGGCATTAATTGCATACAGTGACCGTTGTATTCAATTTGAATGTACTCCGTAGCGGAGTGCGGGTTTTCAGCTAGTTATGTATAAGATGTCAAAGTTAACATAAAATTTGAAAAAAGTATGATCATTATGAAAAAAGTGTATAAGGAAACTTAAGTAAGTAATAATAGAATCTGATGGAGTTTTGGCTTATCTAGATAGTTTCGGAAAACTTATAGTTCATAATTTAGTTTCTAAACTCCAGGCTGCATATAAATAATGCATCATAGCTCAATATACTCTACATTCTCCTATTGGAATGTGTTGATAGGAAAAATTCTATAATTTTTTTCCGCCGTATTTTTCTAAATTCTTTTTTTAAATATTTTAAATATGATATCGACGGTATCACCAATGCGATAAATATATTTTAATAAAGGGATTTTATTTATTCGTTAATGCATGCTGATACTCTTAGCCCTGATTTATAATTTATGAACAAGGGAACATAGCCTCTTCCTACCTATTAAATAGCAGCACTTACAGTATGTTGAATATACTGCAGTATGTTGAACAGATCGTTTAACCGGATTAAAAACATTTATTATAAAAACTAACAGAAACACAAGAAAAATTTGGGAAATATTTTAAACTTATTAAGCAAGCTATTTAAGCTTATTAAGCTTTTAAGCACGTTTAAATTTTTTTCGAATTTTATTTTTCAATGTTATGCAGCAGATTAAGAATAGTTCAAGGTAAAAAAAAACCCAACCTTCTTTAAACCTTAATATGCAAGTAATAGTCCTTCATGAAAGCAAGGAAAAGTGAAAGTGTGTTTAATCATAACATTAAATGTAACTTAATGTCTACTTTATTTAATGAAATGGATAAAAATTTTCAGTACCTAATGTAGAAAATAATTTTATTACTAATGTATCTTAAATTTAAATTAGAGATACATTAGTAATCTCTGAACAACCACACTAAAACAACCACAGTTAAATATTCCACATTTCTGAATTTCCAAATATCTCTTTAAAAACTTTAAGCTCGTTTAGTTTTGGCAGTTAAACTGCTAGGATTTTTCTTACAGACAAAATAGCCTGTAATTATCTTTTAAAACATTATTTGAACTGCACATGCGGATTTTATATAATGGTAATTTTTCAAGCATTTGCTATCACAAGACTAGTGATGTATTTTGAGAGAGAAAACTATATATATCTTACGCAAAACGAGAAATACTATTTGAAATAAAACAGTTAAATATCTCAAAATGAGGAATTTTAAGAGAAGCGTATCATACATTTAAAGTTTATATACAAGAAAGAAAAAAGAATTCACCGAGTAGTATTGGAAAAATTTATCGATTTGTTTGAAATATCTATGTTATGGATTTGCTTGATCAATAAAGTAAGAAAAACAAGATCTTTAATTCGAATATTGATAATATAGCTCAGGAAATGGAATAAAAATATGTCAGTTTCTTTTCAGTGCCATAAGTGTATATTAAGGGACACAAACCTTGTTCCAGACTAGTTTAAAATACTAGAGTAAAACATGAACAGAATAAAAATCAAATAGTTGGACAAAATATAATTAATGCAATATGAATTAGCCAGAGAATGGTAAAAGAACGTCAGAGATGTTACCGTGGCGTAGCAAAGGGGGGCAAGGGGGTCTATCATGCCCCGGGCGCCGCTCGCAGAGGGGCGCCAATGTAAGATCCATATATTATATTACTATATGTTTTCGAGGTGGATGCCAATATAAGGTCTATATATTATATTACTATATGTTTTTCAGGGGAGGATCCCAATATAAGGTCTATATATTATATTACTATATTATTTTGTGGGGGGCGCCAAAATAAGGTCTATATATTATATTACTATATGTTTTTAGGGGGGGAACCAACATAAGGTCTCTATATTATGTTACTATATGCTTTTCGGGGGGGGGAGTGCCAATATAAGGTCTATATATTATGTTATTGTATGTTTATCGAGGGCGCCAATATAGTGTCTATATATTATATTACTATATGTTTTTCGGGGGGGGGGGCGCCACAAAGGTATCGTGCCCCGGGCGCCAGTTATGCTCGCTACGCCACTGAATTGTTATTGCTACTGTCTAATCCATCTCAACATCTGTCTTCAACATAAATATATACTAGTTTGTACCCGTACAAACCATGACGTCTGGATAGTAAATAAATGTTCTAATACACAAATTATACAACACATTGCCAAATGTTGAAAATCATAATATTAAGTATAGAAATACCTTCAAAAATTACTATTGTACCCAATAAAAAGAAATATGGTCCCTCGACAGCACGATATAAACAATTTCCGTCGGGTTTAATTCCACATCTCCCAAACATACTCTATAAAAATATATATAAAAATGAATGTTTGTTTGTTCGTATTTTATGCGCTGCCGTACCGTTCATCCGATTGCGATGAAACTTGGTCAACTTATTGCTTGAACTTGCGCAGAGGTTATAGACTATTTGCATCCAGCTACGACGTTCCATTCCCGAATTATGTTAGAACAAGTTTGCGCGGTATCAACGGATATTTTTGTTCAAAGCCATTGTAACATTTCATTGTTGCCAGTTTAATTATGACATTTCCGTAAAAATGAATAGACATGAATTATAAATGTGATTTATTCATATATTGGAGCATGCAAGAATGAATTTGATATATTTTTCATATACGTGGCAACGCCGGAATATTTCTTTTTAAAATTGAAAATATAAGGATGGAAAGTCATTCATTTTCAGTGAATGTGTTATCTATCCATTTCATGAATTGAAACTATCCCAAGCTACCTGTTCAAACTCAAATATACTGAAGGACACGTTCACTTAGCTAGAAACACTTGCGTTTAGCCTTGACGCGATGATTTATATAACTGAAGTGATATTGAAACATAGCAGATGATTTAGTTTTGAGAAAGAATTACAATCATGAAATATAATGAAAAAAACAGAAGAGCGCGAAGCCAACACAATTCGAAATGCAGTCAGGCGCACACAAGGATCGGAAGAAAAAACATTCCCAAGAGCTCAAAGGCAACAGAATTCGAATTGTAGTGATCCGAAGCAGTGAGACTGATAAAGGAACTTTTAACGCGTCGAACATACGATCGTCTTCGAGCTTCAACATCGAAAGGAGAGGAAAGCGATGAACAACGATAGCACCGACAACAAACTAATGCTATTTGCTACCGCAAAAGAATTTTAGCGAAAACTTTAGAACATCATAACATGAGGCTAATGATTGAAAAAAAATATTAACAGAAACTGAATCCCGATCGAAGCCGGGTAATACATCTAGTTAAAAATAAAAATGGCAGAGAAAGAGCAAGAGAGTCTCCTCGGAATAAACATATTAACGTGTTTATGCGGCCTATTACACGTCACTGAACATGCGCAGAATCAATTTCTGATTTTACATTATCGCTAAGTAACAGAAATTGTGGTTACCAAAACCAAATTTGACACATCTATAGAATAAAATCTTTCGTTTAAGACCAAACTGAAGAAAATTTATGTAGCAGTGTTCTATCACGGACTGCACAAAGAATCGTCTTAGTAACGTAAACATAAAGATAAGAGATATATTTCCGAGATGTTTAAAAAATTCAAATGCACATAAATGTTACACGACATTTGTGGTCGGCGCTAAACAAATCTACATAGCTTCGTACAAAGAAATGTACTTCACTGTAGTGTTTAAAAAACTGTGCGCAATAGTTTAGTGTACACAAATTTGTTGCGTAAGTACCAGTTTGGTTAATCGGAAGAATTTGGGGCTGTCGCCAACTTGGCGATTTTTTTGCTTCCTGTTACGATATGTACCCCCTTTTCTGGCTACAAATTATGAAATTTTTTTATATTTTAGAAGGGCGTAGGATTAAAAAAAATTCTTTAGATTGTAAATTTCTGTTTCTAAATCTACTTTTATGTTTTTCTGTACTATAATCAGAATTTCAATGCAAATGTAAATTTTAATTGCTTTTCTGAAGAACTTACATTTTATTCAAAATGTAATCATTAAAATGTATTTTTCATTACAAATTTCCGATAGTTCGAACCAAAACTTAAAATTTAAATGTAATTATTGAACTATTTTTCATGAAAGGTAGTCGGATACCTTACACTTTACATGTTGCGATTTTTTTTGAAAGGTCGCCAGAATTTCTGAGTTCACCTTTTTTTTTCTCCTTCATATTTAGTTGTTCTGGTGTTTTAAACTTTAAAAAACAGCAAAACAACAGAATATGAGGGGTTGAAAAAAAATGGCAGACTCAGAAACGCAAATTTGGCGACTTTTCAAAAAAATCGCCAAAAAGTCGCCAACCGCCCCAGCTTCTTCCGATTTACCAAATATTTTATTCAAAGCCATACGAAGGGGTTATATTTTAAACGTGTACATTTCCAATACGTATATCTATTTAAAGGAATGAATTTTTTATTAGTGAGTTAATGTAATATAGTTTTAAGAGGAGTTTTGGCTGACACGTCATGTTACTGAAAGCTTAAATGTATGTTTTTCAGGAAGACTGTTTATTTAAATTACCCTAAAAGAAACGCGATATCTTTAAAATTTTAATTTTTAAATTCCCTGAATAATTATGAAAAAAAAAACTTAGAACATAACTGAATCTAAATCACATTTCTTTAAGTGTTTTCTTCTTGCGTTCGCTATTTTAAACTTAAAAGGAGTTTTTAAATCTCCTTTTTTTATATGTAGCAGACTTCTTCTGAGATAGGAATGCAATTACAAAGTGAACAGAAGTACATTTTAAATTGCTTTTCATTGAATGCAATTGAAAATGTCCCTTAGCGATAGAAAAGGCAGGTAGTTCAAAACATGCTGTTGTTTCCAATCCTCCAGGTGTAGGAAAAGCTTACACCAAGTCCAATAGACCCCGCCGCAAAAGAGAATTACACACAAAATCCTGCTGAACCGACAGCTGTCTCAAAGAGACGCCCATACATTAAATGCTGCTTCCACACACATGCAGACAAGCACCCCCGACTCCGGCTGACACATTTGGGGGTCGATTAGTCACGCTCCTCCCCCCAAGCGATTTGTGAAGGAACAGTAGATTGTCTTCCAGACATTCCCCCATTTAGAACCCACCCCAAGGTCCCTGTGTCTCTTTGATGATCTGTGCGAAAACCGCTCGATCGAGAGACAGATGCAGATGCTCTGCCCCATAAATCACTGGCTTCCCCCCAGAATTATGTGCAGTGCAGATGTGTGTGGACGCAGTGAGTAGGAGAAGCGGGAAGGAAGCAAGGACAAACAGAAAAAGATTTCTCCCCCTCCACGAATTTCATAATACGGAGGTGTCCGCTTCTAAGTCGCGCCGTGGCCGTCTGGAGAGGTCTAGAACTCCTGCACTGCAGAGAGAGGCCTGCGCCCTTTGCGGCATACCAGTGGTGAATACGCCAAGATGGATATATTCAGATTTTGTGAAGGGAATGAATTTCCGAAGGACACAAGGTGGAAGAACTGGTATCAGAGTAATCACATCCCTTTCTAGCCAGCACATCAGCGATCCATGGACCAGTTCAAAACATTAAAAAAATATATGAAAGAAACTTTTGCGAACAATTAAGCATTCAAAAGGTTTAATTTCTAAATGTACCATGGTACTTTTAAGTAAGGTTGCCAACTTCTTCTGTGACGGTTCACGGACAAATAGCTCAAAACTGAACATCATCATCATTATCAGTCAGCCATTACCTAGTTTTCTGAGGAAACTTTTTATGTATGAAAAAATTAAAATACAGGTTTTTTTTAAAATTTATTCCTTATATTTTTTATTTTAACTATTATAGAAACTTAATTATATATCTATCTATCTATCTATATATATATATATATATATATATATATATATATATATATATATATATATATATAAATATATGTATATGTATATATATATATATTATACATATATATATATATATATATGTATATATATTTATATATATATATATATATATATGTATATATATTTATATATATATATATATATATACATATATATTATACATATATATATATATATATATATATATATATATATATATATATATATATATGTATGTATATATGTATATGAAAATATATGTATATGTATATATATATATATATCTATACTAATATATAAGGAGAGAGGGGATTTTGTACGTGGAGGGTAATCTTCAGAACCACTGTACCTATTTGAAAAATTCTTTCACTGTTTGAAAGGTACATTATTCCAGATGGACATAGGCTATATATTATGTATATCTAATCAGTAGAAATAAAGATAGGGGCTTAATCCTAACAATCTCCATTGTTACCGCTACTGTCCTCTACCGCTTTTTGTGGCGAAGTCTTCAACGATCCTTAGCTTGGTGCTATCTATACTAATATATAAAGAGAGAGGGGATTTTGTACGGAGGGTAATCTTCAGAACCACTGTACCTATTTGAAAAATTCTTTCACTGTTTGAAAGGTACATTATTCCAGATGGTCATAGGCTATATATTATGTATATCTAATCAGTAGAAATAAAGTTAGGGGCTTAATCCTAACAATCTCCATTGTTTCCGCTACTGTCCTCTACCGCGTTTTGTGGCGAAGTCTTCAACGATCCTTAGCGTGGTGCTATCTATACTAATATATAAAGAGAGAGGGGATTTTGTACGTGGAAGGTAATCTTCAGAACCACTGTACCTATTTGAAAAATTCTTTCACTGTTTGAAAGGTACATTATTCCAGATGGTCATAGGCTATATATTATGTATATCTGATCAGTAGAAATAAAGTTAGGAGCTTAATCCTAACAATCTCCATTGTTTCCGCTACTGTCTTCTACCGCTTTTTGTACCGAAGGTTTCAATGATCCTTATCGTGGTGCTATCGCGGTGGGCTTCTGTTCTGACGCTAGCGGTTCGAACCTAGCCGTTCTCCGGCACGCCTTTTACTTTTAAAAATTTTATTTTAATTATTAACTATCATAAAATTAATTTAATGTATTATTTAGGTTATTATTAAGGTAAAAAAACATTTACAATTTATTGGCTATCAACTGGAAATTTATTGGTAAAATATTTTGTTCAACCCGGACAAAGTCGGGACGGGCCGCTAGTTATATATAAAGAGAGAGTGATTTTGTACGTGGAGGGTAATCTTCAGAACCACTGTACCTATTTGAAAAATTCTTTCACTGTTTGAAAGGTACATTATTCCAGATGGACATAGGCTATATATTATGTATATCTGATCAGTAGAAATAAAGTTAGGTGCTTAATCCTAACAATCTCCATTGTTTCCGCTACTGTCTTCTACCGCTTTTTGTTCCGAAGATTTCAACGATCCTTATCGTGGTGCTATCTCGGTGGGCTTCTGTTCTGACGCTAGCGGTTCGAACCTATCCGTTCTCCGGCACGCCTTTTTCTTTCAAGAAATTGATTTTAATTAATTACTAACATAAAATTAATTTAAGGTATTATTTAGGTTATTATTAAGGTAAAAAAAGATTTACAATTTATTGGCTGTCAACTGGAAATTTATTGGTATAATATTTTGTTCAACCCGGAGAAAGTCGGGACGGGCCGCTAGTATATATATATATATATATATATATATATATATATAATAAAAATTTTAAATCTTATAATAACAAATTTAACGATATATATTTATGGATTTTTCCAATAATATTTTCTCTTACTTTTTGCTGCAATCGCCAATTCTTTCGCAAGTGAGTCCGTACTTAAAAAGTTTTAATTCTGCACACGATTTAAACGCACACGATCTGCACACGATTCTGCACCGTATTTAAATTCTGCACAAGATTCACTATTAAGTCGCATTTGCAATTCGGCCTTCACTAAATCGATATTCATGTTATTCCTGGCCTTCGCCCACACACTGTTTATGTGACTACGTAAATACTCTCTCTGGATAAGCATTACTCGCAGGATGGACAAAATAAAAGACACAATTTTCATCAGCTCGACCGATTTTTCATGCTTTTTGAAATACTCTGCCCATAGTTTGTCATTGCAATCACCATCTGTGCCATCACCGTGTACTTCCTGATCTGTATATAAATTGATCTTGCAAATAAATATCGCGGAAACTTTAATTTTAGTCTGTGGCGTTCACGCTACCCTATCGGATTACTACGACGTCACAACGTTCAACGGATTTACAAGATGTCAATTTCAATTTTAAAAAAAAATGGAATAGTTTCAACTACATTCCGGGACAATTTAGCATTCATCCGGGATCAAGGACAGCGATTCCAATTCCGTGACAATCCCGGCCAATCCGGGACAGTTGCAAACCCTACTTTTAAGTGATTCGTTGAGCCCAATTATTTGTTTATCATACATAAAATATATTTAATCTATCTATATATATAAAACAGTTCCGTAACTGACTCATTCATACATTCATTCACTGACTGACTGACATACAACGCACAGACCAAACCGCTTTACTTAAAGGGCTGACATTTTGCATGGCGATTCTTCTTATAGTGTAGGGGTGCACTAAGAAAGATTTTTCAAAAATTCTTCTTAGATTTTTTTAAATTAAATTTTTAAGCTGTTTTTTAAACTTTTTTTACGTTTCCATTTAAAATAATACATTGAGGGTTATAAAATTTATATCACGAGGAAGATCATAAAATTTCCTTTAAAATGAAATCTTTTTCGAATCTTTACCTCCATTTCCTGATTTTTGGTAAATTTTTAAAGATTAATTTTTAGAATTTAATTTATTAAATGCCGATCACGTGATTTCTTTTTCTGGTACTTTAAATAAATTTATCGTCACGTGCATAACAACTAAATAGACAAAAAATATTTTTTTTCCTTGCTAATGCGGCAGACGATTGGACATTATCCAAAAAAATATTAAAATACAGTAAAAGAAATGTTCTAAAAACTGTACTATATTAACTGTACTATATTCTTTAGTATTCTTTATATTAGATTTAATTTTAATATTTTCTTCTACATTATTTTGTCTATAAAATTATCCTTTACGATTTTCTTATAAATATATATATATATATATATATATATATATATATATATATATATATTACATCAATTGTATACATTGATCGTCGTATTTATCATATAATACATATATATATTTGGCATGAATTGCGTACATTGACCGTTGCATTTAATTTGAATGTACTCCGTAGCGAAGTACGGGTTTTCAGCTAGTACTAATATATAAAGAGAGAGCGGATTTTGTATGTGGAGGGTAATCTCCGGAACCACTGCACCTACTTGAAAAATTCTTTCACTATTTGAAACGTACATTATTCCAGATGGACGTAGGCTATATATTATGTATATCTCATCAGTAGTAAGAAAGTTAGGGGCCTAAATGTTGAGCTGATACTTCAACTCTACAATTTTTCCTTTGTCAACCATAGTCAGGTAACGATAGCAACACATCAAACGATATTTTCATTTATTATCAGTAAAACATTTAATATTTTAAAGATTCAAGTGGAGGAGGTATTGATAAATCCAAAAAGGATTTTTGAACAATTAAGGTTTTATTGAAGACATTTGAAACTACGCTTTTTATTGGACATTTAAAGTAAAAAAATGTTTACAGTTTATTGGCTATCAACTGGAAATTTATTGGTATAATATTACAGAACTTTATTTAACTTATAAACTTTATGTTTTTGAATTTATGTACCATTTTATGCACAATTTGCGTAAATCGAACTTGAATTATTGAACTTTATAAAAAAATCATCGTGTTTCATTGAAACTGTGAAATTTATTGATTTTTTCGAATAGGCATATGTTTGTCCCTTTATAAGTGAAAAAGTATTCCTTCAATTGAGCTGAAATTTTGTATAGGTATAGTTGACAGTCCAGATTAAAACATAGGCATATTATTTTTTGAAAATCGGGCAACGCAGGGTACTTACGCTAGTAATACATAAGTTAAAATGTCGGTTTTATTATTTTGAGGGGAGGATACAATCTATGTATATAGAACAGTTCCGTAACTGACTCATTCATTCACTGACTGACTGACTAACTGACATACAACGCACAGACCAAACCGCTGGACCTAAAGGGCTGAAATTTTGCATGGCGATTCTTCTAATAGTGTAGGGGTGCACTAAGAAAGATTTTTCAAAAATTCTTCTGAGATTTTTTTAAATTAAATTTTTAAGCTGTTTTTTAAACTTTTTTACGTTTGCATTTTAAATAATACATTGAGGGTTATAAAATTTATATCACGAGAAAAATCATAAAAATTCCTTCAAAATAAATTTTTTTCGAATTTTTACCTCCATTTCCTGATTTTTGGTGAATTTTTAAAGATTCATTTTTAGAATTTAATTTATTAAATGCCGATCACGTGATTTCTTTTTCTGGTACTTTCAATAAATTTATCGTCACGTGCGTAACAACTAAATAGACAAAAAACATTTTTTTTTCTCTTTCTAATGCAGCAGACGATTGGATATTATCCAAAAAAAAATAAATATCCCTTACGATTTTTTTTATAAATATATATATTTTTTTCTACATCAATTGTATACATTGATCGTCGCATTTATTATAAGTATATATATATTTATTTTTTGTCATAAATTGCATACGTTGACCGTTGTATTCAATTTGAATGTACTCCGTAGCGAAGCGCGGGTTTTCAGCTAGTTATTTTATAAATGCTTTTTATGTGTTTTAGCATAAAATTTTTTATATTTATATTAATATGATTTCAACCCTTGTCTTTTTAACATACTGTAATTCATATAATTTAAATTCATTTTAAAGTTTAATCCGTCATTTCGCAAAAGATTTTTCACGAAATATAATTTTGAATTATCTTTATCAAATTCCATCTTTCGGCACTTCATTTTCACGAGGAAACAGTCTATTTTACTGACAGCGCCGATGAAACCGATATTGCTTAGGTGTCAATAACAGGTGCATTTTACTCACAAACTGATGATACGTCTATTAACAATGTTCGATATCGCAGCAATTTGATAAATGTTTCGAAACTTATCGAGCTCCAAGGGACTGTGAAATCAGCATTGAAAATATATTTTGGAGAATGTGAGTGAAAATATGTACATATCAATAACTAAGAGAATTTGTAATTTAGCTTGAAATTCAATTTATTAACTTATTCTATGAAATAATTCATTAATTTATTCTCAAAATGAATATGTATGCGCTACCATATCTAATGGGTATAGTTAAATAAAATTAATGAGATTTTAGATTATGAAGTTTTTGAAATCATATTCGTGATAACAGGATAATAGACATGTTCAATTAAATTGAAATTATCGGTAAACGTATACATTTTAAACTTAATTTTACGAAAGTGACTTTTCCTAATTTCTGTTAGTCAATTGATGATTATAATGTACATATGTAAAACAGTTCCGTAACTGACTGCACTGACATACAACACACAGACCACACCGCTGGACCTAAAGTTCTGAAATTTTGCAACGATTTTCCTTATTGTGTAAGAGTGCACTAAGAACGATTTTTGAAAAATTCTTCTTAGATTTTTTAAAACTAAATTTTTAAGCTGTTTTAGTAACTTTTTTAAAGTTTGCATTTAAAATTATAATTTGAGGGTTATAAAATTTATATCACTAGAATGATCATAAAAATTCCTTTAAAATGAGATCTTTTTCAAATCTTTACCTCCAATTTCTGATTTTTGGTGAATTTTTAAACATTAATTTTTTACTATTTAATTTATTAAATGCTGATCACGTGATTTCTTTTTCTGGTACTTTAAATAAATTTATCGTCACGTGCACAACAACTAAATAGACAAATATTTGCGGCAGACGATTGAACATTATCCAAAGAAATATTAAAATACAATAAAAGATATGTTCCTCAAACTGTTCTATATTAACTCTACTATATTCTTTAGTATGTCCTATTACATTTAATTTCAATATTTTCTTCTACATTATTTTGTCTATAAAAATATCCCTTACGATTTTTTTATAAATATATATATATATATATATATATTTACATCAATTGTATACATTGATCGTCGTATTTATAATAAATATATATAAAAATAATAAATTTTTATTTATAATAAATATATATAAAAATATTAAAAAATAAATATATATATATATATATATATATTTATTTTTTTGGCATTAATTGCATACATTGACAGTTGTATTTAATTTGAATGTACTCCGTAGCGAAGTGCGGGTTTTCAGCTAGTAATCATATAAGGTCCTGAATGTCCGTTTTTTACTTCATGTAACATATACATTCTTGAGGCTTCCACGAAAAAAAAATATGAATCGAAAATTTAAGGTTTCGAGAAGGGAAGGACCAGCATAATTATATCAAATTCAAATTAGCTTACATTTTTTTACACTATGTAATAACACATTTAAGCATTAATTTATGATAAAACTGTAATATTTGGAAAAGAGAGAAAGTTTTTTTTTTATCATTTTATTGCAGGATTACGTTCCTCCATAACGGTCCGCGTAAAGCAAAATTTTAGACGCCCTCGTCGCGAGTTATAATTTTGGCAGCACGCCAAACCTAGTCTGTATCGCTTGAGAAAGTAGTACACAGTTAAACAGAAAATTACAAAAATGGGTCAAAAAAATGAGGTAAGCAAAGATAAGTAATCCTACGTTAATAACCCGCGGTAGTTTCGTTAGAAGAGACTACCTGAAAATTTTTTTAAAATTATTTTTCAAATGTGGTTGAAATTATTTATAATAACGGTATTAGGAATATAATAAGCAACAACCTGTAGTTTATGTATAGCTACTTAGAAAATGTTATAAATAACCAATAGTAAATGCGTTAAATGCCTAAATGAAGGAATGAAATGAGATTGGTTTCACTTTCTGAAACATTATTTCCAAGTGACCTTCATCCTTTCATTAATCTCTTTATTTATTGCAGTATTTGTGCTTTTGGTTAGAATTATACGTAAGCCATTTGGTCCAATAATGAATAACATCTCCGTTCCGGATTTGAGTTAGACTTCTCTATCATCACTGGATTAAGTATGTACTTTATTCTAGGAGCAGCATCTTTAGGAATGCATGGATCAGCGCTAAGTCCCAATCTTCAACATGAATGAATTCTTCAGTTCTATATTTATATCCCGCCCATTGGCATTATTACGTCATAAATTTCTCGAGATTTGTATTCTTCTTCGAAAGAATATCAGAATTGTTATTGCCACGTTTATGGAAATGGTCAAGAGCCCCATTGAAAGCATTGTGACTGCAACCCGAATATATATGTCTACCAATTTGTAGATAATGTTTTGATCGTGATACAATTTTTCCCCTTTATTCTCACGTTACAAAAACTATCCTTATAATGTTGCGTTTTTTTTTTAAATTGTATTTATGAATGACCACTCCAAATAACAGCGGCACAAGATTTATTTTTTCTTTTTAGTCTTTAACTAAAGACAGATATTACAAACGGTCACTTCAAACTACAGTGAAGTTCAGCTAAACACATTAGATATGACGCAATGTGTTGTAGCGTCACGGTGAATAGTTAAGTCGGATTCTCTGAGGCGTTGCTAAAAATTACTACTATGGGATCCATAACAAAGCAAAGACAGAGTCCTAATTAAAAAGCGAAGGCCAATTTCTTAAAACAAAAACTCAGCAATTTATTTACAAAAAGAATTAACATTTAACCAGTGCAACATATTCAATTAAAATCCCGTGTAGATTTACAACGTACGGAGCCTAAAACACTCACGTCCACACAGGGCGCGTTCTAACCAGCGTCTGTCTCTCAGAGAGGGGGTCGGCAATCGTTGGTGACAGTTTCTTCGTAACTTTATTGCATTCCAGAATAGTTAGGATGACAGCTTTACTGGCTGCGTCTGTTGGAAAACGTTTTTTAATCCCCCACGTGTTCAGAACCGGTGGAAACTTGCAAAACTTCTCCCCGATAAAACGCAGCTTTGTTTTCAAGCACTCAGTGGGGTCTTGGGAAAAAATAAGACCATATTTACAGTACGCTACAGTGTTGTTGTTGTCGTCGTTACTAATCCTATCTGATCTAGCCGATTGGCTAGACCAGATCAGTGAAACCAAAAACATCTAAAAAAATCCAAGACAAGTCTGCGTCAAATCCTCCATTTTTAAGCCCCAAACAAGAAAGAAGATGGTCAGGGGTGGAATGATTGATGTTACATTTTCCACAAATCGGGGAAGATATTATTGCCTTTATCAAATTTAAGGTACTTCAGGTGACCAATTTGGAGTCTTGACAAAGAAGCCTGCTGAACACGATTGCCCACAAAAGCCATAGGTTCTTCCGGCTGTCTGCCACAATATACACATAGGAACACTAAGGGTCTGTTCACATAGGAGTCCGTTTCGTTGCGTTAAGGAAAAGATGACGTTGAGACGAAAATAAACCAATAATATGCCTCCAAACGATTAGCAATGAAATTTTTAACGCCTATGATTGGTTTATTTTCATCTCAACGTCATCTTTTCCTTAACGCAACGTAACGGACTCCTATGTGAACAGACCTACAGACCCTTACAGACCTACAGGTCCACCACAGAGCAGCTGAACTTCAACATAGAAATGAATGAATGACAACTCTAGGAGATGTGCTAGGCAGCCCTATATACCCTTGACAACACTCTTGATTGTTCTAAAAATGTAAAATTCCAGAACTCAATATCCACGCTACCAGTGTGAAATTTTATTGGATCTACCAATAACCCAAAAGTCCCCATATTTGTCTCCGAGTTAATCACAAGTTTCGAAGATATCGCCAAAGGTTCACACATTGAAATGTAACACTCAGTGACAGAAAATAAACGATATTTAACTCAAAACCAATATGAATTAAGGAGAAATAAAGAACATTTACAAATGTTTAGAAATATACACAACTATTTACAACAATATTAAAGAAAGGACCGTGGCGGCCTTGTGGTACAGCGCGCTGGTTTTCGGTGCTGAGGGTGCTCAGATCGAATTCTGGCGAAGCGCCACTAAAATGCCTCCGTTTGTGTCGTCCCGTCATAGGGGGCAATGTTGG
>OU015495.1:207983059-208035559 GCA_907164885.2 Dolomedes plantarius
AGGGGTCCCAAATGGTATTTCAGGTTAGAGAAATAGTAATCAATTTGTGAAAATGTCGCAGAATAATAATAACAAAACACCCAAATAAAAATTCAGCGAAACAGTGTGTTTTTTAAGGACACACATTTCTATACTTTTTATGGATGTTTAGTTTTAAAATTACATGATTAGGGATCCGATAATTAGCCTGCATGTGTAGGTAACAAAATATCCCATGCCAACTAGTTCTATTTTAAGTGAAATAAAAATTGATTAATGAGAGGGGTAAGGACAGAATGGCCACTATATGATATTTATCATTACTGATAGTTAATCTAGATCATGAAATAACTCACGAAAAGAAAAGTTACGGTAAGATAGATATAAATAGGAAATAAAATATCTTAGAAAAATTCATTATGGCCTCAATTCTTTAAGATTTTTTTATCGAAGAATATAAACTAATATTTTTAATTTAGATATTTCCCTTACTGAAAGAGCTAAGAAAGATCTCCAGTACAGTGATTTCCGCTTATAAGAATCACGTTTGTTATTACTGTTTTTGATTCTTATAAGGGGTTGATTCTTATAACCGAAATTTAGGTTTTGGGACAGGAACACACACACCTATATATACATATATTAGATAATTTACCATAAAATACTCTTTAATTTACATTAACTATCTTTTATTAAAATTATGTTTTATAGTTTTAAAAATAAAACTTAATTTTTAGACCTATAAGTAGATACACATGATTATAGTAAGAGAAGAAAAAAATACAATATTTGTTACAAGTTACAACATACCTGCTTAACAGTTTTAACATTTCAACTACAGGAAGGGAGCAAGAAAAAGTTTTCTACGGTAGTTTGACGTAATGAAGTTTTCAGAAGGCTGTTTATACCTCTTTCAATACTTATAGTCTCAGACGAAGATTTACTCGGACGGGTAAAGTTGCCCCCGGGTCAAGCTAATAGGACAGTTTTGTGATAAAGCGTTTAAGGGGAAACTATTATGTTATGTCTAATAAAGAAAGGGGTGAATTTTACGACTATATTCCATCCCATCTTATCAATCTTTCTTTTAAAAAAAGAAAGAACGTCGTGCCTTTTGAGGGTTTAAGTAGCGATTTTGGAAAAATGAAAGGAAAGAGAAGAGTGTAAACTGATTCTTAAAACCGGTGGATTGATTCTTTAAAGCGAAAATTTTAACGTGGAAATAATTCATTTGTTTTTGTTTTCGCGATATTGATTCTTATAAACGGTTGATTCTTATAACCAGTGATCACTATAAGCGGTGGTTACTGTAATTTTAGATAACAGTAGCTTATTATGATATGCTTTGAGTAATTGGATATTTCTCTTTATACAGAACGTCGTTCACACTTTATGGAAACGAATTTACAATTTACTTTTGTAGTTTGCATTTTGAGATAAAAATTTGGCAACTTCATAATAATCGCCTGCAACTGTTTTGCTTAGATCGGAATGTAAAATAAAAGATTTATTTTGAAAATGGCTCCTTAAATTTATAGATGGCTCGAAGGTTACGTAACTGCGCTTTCCGAGGAGAAATATTCGTATCAACAAATTATAAAGCGGTTGAAAAATCGCGGTTATGGCATTTCAAAAAAAAAAGTATTTATAATTTATTAAATTTGAAAGGAAAAAAAAGTCTAACTGAAAGTAAAAATGAAAATATGACCGCGAAATCTCATTCTAAGATTTTTCGGGTGCAAGTAAATATCAAGAAAGTGAAGTCTCTGATCAGCGGATCGTCTAAAAGAAAATCCGCTGACTCGAAAATCCATTGCATTGAAACTAGGAATATCTTCTGGCACTTATATTCTGGCACCTTCTGGCAGAAATAATTCAAACAGTTTTGAAGCCAAAAAAAGATGTTTAAACCTAAAGTTTGTCTGCTTTTGCCAAACAATATTGCTTAAAGAAAAAAAAAATTGTAGAAAATTATATAAAAAAACACCTAGCAGATGAAAAACGGAAATTTGTGGGAACATTGGATGAGGCATGGGTGTATTTAAGTGACTGTAATAAAAAAAGATCAATTTTCTATTGCTCAACTGACGGGAATGACCATACGAAATGGTTTAGTCAGTGTACAGAAAATTTCCCAAAGGGATTCATGATAGTTACTGGATTTTATCATAACGACAAATTAAAAATTAAATAAAGTCTCAAGTAAAGCCAAAATTGATTCACTCTACTAACAGCAAACTATTTTAGAACCCATTTTTGAAGAAGAAATTCCAGCCTTATATTGAAAGGACATTGATAGCGTTGAGCTTCATATGGACAAAGCCTCTAGTCACACGTCTAAATCAACTGCCGCTTATTTAGCAAAGAAAGAGTCAGAAACAGGAATAAAGTATACCCCATTTAATGGAAACCTCTTAAATCATCTGAGGCTTCTCCAATGAACTTTTGCTATTTCCGTTTATTAAAACGAGCCTTAGGAAAACGGCATCCAAGAACACTGAGAGAACTTTGGAAAACGGTCCTAGAATTGATATGACAGTACTAAGAAAAAGTTTACTTTCATGGAAAATTTGAGCTAGATGCATTGTCAAGAACCATGTCTATCAGATAGAAGCAAATCGCCGCAAAAAAATACGACATTTATACATAAAAATTAACTATCAAAATCGTTTCCATAAAGTGCGAACGACCTTCTGTAGTTGCAATGGTACACAAGTTCACACAGGGGGATAATTTCACTTCATTTTCACTGCTTCATTTGAAACTCTTAAAATGCTAAAAAGTGCATAAGTTAAATGTATCTGCACTCATCCCTTTTTTTAAAAAATAGATAAAATTTTAATTCTTGAAAATTAAAACTGTAATGAAATAACTTCAAAATTTGAACCTACCATTAAAATGCAATATTATATAAAAATAAGTTGTAGAGGAAAGTCAATTCAATTAAAATGAATGATTTTAGTTCATCAAAATTGGAAGGAAAAATCAATCTGGAGTAATTCTACAAAATACTGATTTAATGACGGATTCCTTCCCTTTATTTGATGTTTCCAAAAACAAATACTTTAATGTACATGCTTGAAAAGTTTTTGAATTTAAAACACTATTTCTGATTCTTATTTAGTGCACTTGTTTTTAATTTACTCTCAAGAAAAGTGCACCTTACGCTCATTGAAAAGCAGAAAGTGCTATTAATCAAAAAGGAAAAGACTCCAGATTCAGAAAATAAAATAAATGATGAATCGACACAAAATAATTTCTTCACGTTTTGAACTTAAACAGAACAGTCTGGTGTTATTGAAAAAAGTATTTTAAAGTGATAAAATAAGACTATGGATTTAAAAAAAGGCCAAAATTCTATTTAAAAATATGTGCTAAAGGAATTCGTTAAAAGCTTGATTCGAAATCAAAAAAATAGGATAAAAACAAACATAACATTTAATTTTATTTTATATCTATGCTTTAATATAACAATAAAAAAGCTTAAATATTTTAATTCGACCAATTCTATGATGATAGTCACAGAGAATTTACTCTTGACGGCACATTTATTTTAATAGAACCCTTTGTGAAGTGTAGAGATAAAAAGTTTAAACTAATAACACAGCCCTGCGATGAAAAAAATACAAGGGAATTGACAGCTGAACTTTTTATATTTTTTGGTGCTGATTTTAAAAAAAATAATAAAAAATCCTATCACGTCACGTTTTCTTGAAAAATTCAATTTTACCTGGATTTTTATGAACATTTACCATAAATTTTTTTCCGGCGTTGAATTTCTTCCCTCCCTGCCTGACCATCATTCTACCGGGGTGAAACCTACAGAATACCCCTCTGTGAAACCTCCCCTAGCATTACAGACTATGTAAGAGAACTTTATCTTACGTATTTTGGCATGAAATTCAGAGATTAGGACAAATCATGGGTTCCTCATAAAGTTTGTGTGCAGTGTCTGGAAAGAAGACTGCTGTACGATTTGGAACTCCTATGACATGGAGCCGAAAAACCACTCTGATGATTGTTACTTTTCTTCCTGAATTATCCGTGGGTATAACCGCAAAAATCAAAAGCTAATCTCTTATCCTGATAACACTTCCATCGGGTATACGCCCCGTTCCTCGTGGATCTGATGTGCCAGTGCCTTTGCCTCCAACTGAATTGCCAGTCATCTCTTCAGAGTCTTCAGACTCTGAACATCCAGAAGTTCAAAGCTCCTCTACCGAATATAAGCTCTCTGGAGGCAAAGGCCTCCAGATTGGGAACTTAGAAGGCCCTTTACCTTTCTCTCAGGTTGAACTTAATGATTTGACTAGAGATCTGGGCCTTTGGAAAGAGGCAGCTGTATTGTTAGGCTCCAGATTGAAAGAAAAAACTTATTGGGCAAAGGAACCTCTTTTTCTTGGTACAGAAATCGAGAAAAGGAATTTGTTAAGTACTTTGAGGAAGAAGAGAACCTGGTCTATTGTTCTGATGTTCCCAGATTCATGAGGAAATTTAATATCACCTAAGATAAAGATGAATGGGGGTTGTTTATAGATTCATCGAAAAGGAGCCTTAAAACTATCCTCCTTCATCACGGAAGCCGTATGCATCTCTACCAGTTGTACACTAGGTGCAATTAAAAGAACGCTTTTGAAACCTGGCTCTAGCCCTCAACAAAATAAAATATGCCGACCACGGTCGGACCATTTGCGGTGATTTTAAAGCTTCTTGGTCAACATGCTTCTTGGTCTCCATGCTTCTTGGTCAACAAGACGGATATACAAAATTCCTATGTTTCATTTGTGAGTGGGATATGGGGGATG
Source organism: Dolomedes plantarius (assembly GCA_907164885.2). NCBI lineage: Eukaryota > Metazoa > Arthropoda > Arachnida > Araneae > Dolomedidae > Dolomedes > Dolomedes plantarius. The sequence goes on from OU015495.1 coordinate 207,987,844, forward strand.
CTGGTGGTTCAGTATTTACTTGGTTCTTCTTGTCAATACTTCCCTTAACTACACAATAATTTCTGATCACGGGTTCGCACATAATACGCCTTTATTATACATATTATTTACACGCATGCCTTTGAGTACAGTACAGTGCGGTGCTAATCCTTGCTACCGCGTTCGCTTCGAATCTGCGTCGCATCTGAATGTCCGAGTGGGGTTACAAAACTATAGAGTGGCAGCGCCATCTAGCATAACAATTTCCCACATGGGACAGCTGTGATAAGACTCAACATTGGGTCAAAAAATAATGGCCGAAAAGACAAAGTCTTGAACCTGGTAACAAGAATGTGATTATGAACAGTTTAGTTGATCAAAAAAAAGTATTGTAACCCCCTCTGTATATAAAATTGGGTACAATTAAGCAGTTTGTCAGGGTTATTCCAAAAGATGGCGATTGTTTCAAATACCTGTGCAAAAAGTTTCCAGGTTTATCCGAAGCCAAGTTTAAAGAGGAAATCTTTGTTGGTCCAGATTTCCGCAAAATTACGAAGGATAAAGAATTTGAGACTAGCATGACAACAAAGGAAAAAGAAGCTTGGGTTGCCTTCAAAGATGTCGTCAGCAAATTTCTGGGTAATTACAAGGATCCTGATTATAAAGAAAATGTTATAATCAGGTATAATTCTAGTATCTTCATTATCAAGCCCCCGATTACATAAAATGCAAGTACATAAATACATAATCCCGATTACATAAATACATAAATACATTACATAAATACATTACATAAATACATTACATAAATACATAAATATAAGACTTTAATGTATTTAAGACGATTTATATTGAAGATGATTACATAAATACATAATCGGGATTACATCCCGATTAATATCAAGATTAATATCCCGATTACATATTGGTGAACGAGAGTTTTAGAAATAAATCTTGCTTAATGCTTCTCATACAGAACATACCTACAAAAATATCATTATGCAATTTTTTTTATTGACTCACATTTGTGAGGTACATTTACTTGATTTACTTCTCTACATTTACTTGATTTCCTGTTAGGTTTTTTCTCCTTTCCTGCCTTTTGTTCGAAATTACTGGAAGTCCCCGATGCACAATGGGCCCAGCCACGGTCATCCTTTATATTTGGGAAGCTATGCAATTTTTTGTCGGTAAAATATATCTTGTATTGAATGCTCCTCCTCTCCTCTAGATAAAATTGTCATTCAACTGAGAGTGAAATTCTGCAAGCGACAATACATGGGTATGAGCGGTAGCCACGTTCTTACCAGATTTACGGTTGCTGGAATGTGCCAGCTCTAAGGGATTCTACTTCCAGGGAGATTTCTTTTCCAAAAATATACGTCATCGGACTTTCCTGTGGCAATGCATGGATCATATGTTTCAGGAATCATCTGTGTTTGAATGGCTATAAACAATGTATATTCTTGCAACTATATTTAAGAGCATAAATATAAGTGTATACATAATAAATAATTTAGAGGAATTGCTCATTATGAAGAAACTTTAACCTTTTCCTTGCGGGGTGGGATAGCATGTGCCCCAAGAAAACGGGTCCAAAAATGAATAAATAAATAAATAAATAAAGAAAGAAAGAAAAAAAAAATAAATAAATAAATAAATATATATATATATATATATATATATATATATATATATATATATATATATATATATATATATATATATATATATATATATAAATACCGGGTGCGTCATAAATTCGTACGAAGTTCAAAAATTCGTAATAAAAGAAATAATGCTCGGAAAATTTTTCTGTTTGCGCCAAGAGGATCAGAGGGACATTGGATTTTTTATCCATATTTAAAAAAAGTTTCCAAAAATAACCGACAGAGGGCGCTCACACGTCATACTAAGACGTTTTATGCAAATCAGGCTGGTGAAGTGCCTGGACGGATACATATTCAACGAATTTTGCACGGATACATATTCAACATTCCGTGCAGAAGACGTCGAATCGACGGCTCCGGAATTTCCGTTCTTCTCCCAGCTTCACGAGCACTGCTACTCCCCGTTGATATCTGGGCTGCCAAATCTTTGTACACTTTGTACAACATGGACTCGGTCCGAGCTCAAGGATGGTCTGCCACTTCGTGGACGATTCTCCAAACTCCCGGTTTCCTCAAAATGTATTAAATTCAGTATCCATTCAATGAACTAGGGCTTTTTCGCCTCCAGTCCTTTTTCCGTGTGAAACTTTCGCAATGCAACTGTTGTGGATTCACCATTCTTGTAGAAAAGTTTAACCATCAACGTTGAATCTGGTAAAGAAAGCATTCTACCGGCTTCGAATGACGGACCCATTTCCATACAGGTATTTTATTGATAGCCTGATTTGCATAAAACCGCTCAGTATGACGTGTGAGCGCCCTCTTTCGGTTACTTTTGGAAACTTTTTTTCTCACATGGAAAAAAAAAATCCAATGTCCGTCTGATCCTATTGGCGCAAACAGAAAAATTTTCCGAGCATTTCTTCTTTAATTACGAATCTTTGAACTTGGCACGAATTTATGACGCACCCGGTATATATAACCCCCTAAATGGCCAATCATACAAAGGGGGCATGAAATTTCCCGTTCTAAAGAGGAAATCTGAAAAATGGGTCCCGTAAGCTAAAGGTTAATGTGTGTTCTTACTAAAGGAGTATGGAATTTCCTGTTCTAAAGATAGAATCGGAAAAAATAGGCACCGTAAGCTAAAGGTTAATGTGTGTTCTTACTAAAGGAGTATGGAATATCCTGTTCTAAAAAGAGAATCGGAAAAAATGGGTCCCGTAAGCTAAAGGTTAATGTGTGTTCTTACTAAAGGAGTATGGAATTTCCTGTTCTAAAGAGAGAATCGGAAAAAATGGGCACCGTAAGCTAAAGGTCAATGTGTGTTCTTACTAAAGGAGTATGAAATTTCCCGTTCTAAAGAGGAAATCGGAAAAATGGGTCCCGTAAGCTAAAGGTCAATGTATGTTCTTACTAAAGCAGTATGAAATTCCCTGTTCTAAAGAGAGAATCGGAAAAAATGGGCACCGTAAGCTAAAGGTTAATGTGTGTTCTTATTAAAGGAGTATGGAATTTCCTGTTCTAAAGAGAGAATCGGAAAAAATGGGCACCGTAAGCTAAAGGTCAATGTGTGTTCTTACTAAAGGAGTATGAAATTTCCCGTTCTAAAGAGGAAATTGGAAAAATGTGTCCCGTAAGCTAAAGGTCAATGTGTGTTCTTACTAAAGCAGTATGAAATTCCCTGTTCTAAAGAGAGAATCGGAAAAAATGGGCACCGTAAGCTAAAGGTTAAACTAAATAACTATTTCAGAAAATAGAAAAATTACTTATTAAGTACAGCTTATATTTTTTTAACTTTGCATCTTTATTCATAGATGATTTTTTTTAATTTTGCGTTAATAGGAAATATATGTTCAATAAGAAATTGATGATTTATATTCAAATAGTGTCCTTCACTAAAGTTTTATAACTGGAAGAATATTTTAAAACTTATAATATTTTGCAACTCATAGTAGATGGATACACTTTAAAATCTTAAAGATATGAATTATGAATTTTTTATTGCCTTCACTATTCATGTATTACATATAAATTAATTAAACCTTTTTAACAATCTTCCAAAATAAATGTAGTTACAAATTTTTTTAAAAATGCATAAACTATAATTCTTCCCACTCCTGATGGAATTTATAATCCTAGAAATTCATTCATTAAAAATGTATTTCAGTTACTAAAAGATAAATACTTTAAAATATTTGAATAAACGTAATGGCATTATATAACTTGAAACCTTTAGATTTTAAAATTATAGTTTGAATTCAATTAAATAATTTTTTTTTCAGGACCTAAGATCTTAGCACTTACGGTTGTAAAAGCATGTAATTTTTCAGATATAGCTTTTGCTAAAAATCTGAGCAAATGAGAAAATTATGAAATTTAAAAAATTTTAGTCTGATATATAAATGAGAAAATATGTTAAAATTTTTAAAGTTTCTATATTGAGAATTCTTATAAATACCATAAGATGATTTTAAGCACTTTTAATCGTACTATTTTTAGTTTTATGAAATTTAGGATAATACAATAATAAATTAACTATTCAATAATAATTGCATTATCACTTTAATTAAATTTGAATGGATTAAATTGAAGTTACATTTTTTTCCTTGCGGAAGCATTACAAGATTAAAAATCTTCGAATTTTTCAATTTCTTTTAATCATTTTACCTTTCCATGACCTTCTAATCTGGAAATACAAATATTTACGCCAACCCATCCGCACGCATACGACAAGATTTGGCAGAAAACGGAAGTCGCTGCGTGCGATCTCGCACTCACAAGTGTCCTTAGGCATCAAGTTAATTTAGGGTCATTGTAACCCGTTACCACTAACTTCCTATGGTGTTATACTAGGTTACTGTGACGGTGATTGTATATATGGTTGGGGTATTTATAAATACCCCAACCATATATACAATCACCGTCACATTTGGTGCCGTGACCAGGATTCGAACCTGGGTTATTGAGGACACAACGTAATATACTAACCACTATACGATCACGGCCCCAAATGTGACGGCGATTGTATATATTGTTGGGATATTTATAAATACCCCAACAATATATACAATCACCGTCACAGTTATCAACTCCTGCGCCTCTTAGCTTGGACGAAGTCCAGTTACCAACCGGAACGACTTGGAGTTATTGGCAGCCGACGTCGATAACAATGCATCCTACGACTTCCTCAGGGGATTCTACTCCCCCACTAGAGTCGGAGTTACTCCAACATTACCTGTACCCAGACGAAGTTCATCACATAGAACTTTGGTGCACTGGGGAGGAGTCCCACTCCCCCAACACCGGATTCCGGCCTTTCTAATCTAATAAACAAAACATTTGGCTGAGCATTTCAAACATACATGTTTTTTAAACTAAAATGATTTTATTGTACGAACAAATTTCAATGTGTTTAAATAAAAATGATTATCGGGTCTTTTATTAGATATTTTCTAATTCATTGTTTGACTTACATTCCTGTTTAAAGACCTTTAAATTTTAGAGGGCATTGTGGGATTCTGCCAACTTTTACTTTGTGTATATATGCGATTTAGGCTTGTATTAATTCATTGTAATATACAGGTGGGGGACAAATATAATAATAAAAACCTGTGAAATAAGAGAAAAGTTTTATTAATATTGAGTTTGAACCCTCTCTGACGTTAGTACACATTGTATGCGACATGGGAGGAATGCACAGAAGTCATACGCAATATTAAATGGAATTTGCAGCCATTTCTCTTGGAGAACACTCTAATTTCGAAAGTGTGGCTGAGGGCGGAAATGGAGCACTAAGTTTTAACTCCAAATATGCTCAATAATGTTTAAATCAGGAGACTGGGGGAGAAGAGATGTCCTATTTTATCGTCAAGCTCTTCGAACCATGCTTGATCATAACTAACAGTGTGGATAAGAGCGTTGTCGCCTTGAACAAGCGGACGCACTCCAGAGAAAAAAGTATGGATAAGAAAACGGGTGGATAAAAGGATGGGCATGATCCCCAAGAATACTGGTGAATGGCTTGGATCTGGAGATGAAGAATACTGGGGAATGGCTTGGATCTGGTGATGAAGAATACTGATGAATGGCTTGGATCTGGAGATGAAGAATACTGGGGAATGGCTTGAAGTGAATGGCTTGGATCTTACCATGCACAGTAATAAGTGGTCCAAGACCGCGCCAAGAAATCGGGCCTCTTACCATATGGGAGCCACCACCATACTTCACAGTCGGCAAGAAGGAGTTAAGAGTAAACGTTTCTCATCCACACGTAAACACGTCCAGTGATCTGAAATAGGGTGAATACTGATTCATCAGACCAGATGACTTGTTGCCACTGTCTTGGGGCCCAGTTTCTGTGGGCATTACACCGTTGGAGTAGCTGGAAAGCATGGCGTTGTGGTGTCACCGTGGTCTCGGACACAAAAATTGTTCACTACTTTCTCCTAAAGAAGCAATTTAAAATCGGCATTACTGCGCATGCCTGATTTCATGTGAACAGATTTAAAAACCCAGTTGTTTTTAGCTCCTCACACACATACTTTTTCCCTGCAGGAATTTTTGTGTCATTTACTTTCCGAGTTGGGAAAGATCTTTTTATGTTTGTTTTATTCTGACGATTAAACTCCTTCCAGTTTATGCTTGCATTTGTCATTGCATTTCATCACGAATACGCAGCGGCATGATAGCCGTATATTCCACTAGCTATCGCCGCGAGGTTAGTAGTCCTACCTCAGAAGGGCTACAGCGTGATGTCACCAACGGTTTACGAATTGATAATCTGCCATAGATGTTCCCCTCGTGGCGTTCCCTTTTGACAGTTTTGGGTGAAACGGAATCCTCAAGATGACTGTTCATGTCGGAGGTTATCTCGGATAGCGATTGCTTGTGTTTTCTAACCACTATGAAATTCAAGACCCATCTATCCTTCCCGGCCAGTTTTCTCTTCCGTCCACTGTTAGGTTTTGCAAACACCATGTTGCCGTCTTTCGTGTACGCTGTCATAACGATCGATGCCGTGATCTTTGCACGCCCCAAAAACGTATGCTGTTTCCGTCATCGAGGGTCCAGCTAAACGCACTCTAAGAATCATACATCTTTCGAACTCTGTCAACGCAGCGTCTCTCAGATAATACGATAGACGCATGCAACACCCATGACTGCTGTCGAGCGACTGATACCTTCCGCTTCACGACCACCTGGTAGCCAGTGTTGCCACCTTGGGGGTTTTCCCCCGAAATTTGGGGGTAATTTAGATGAAAAGGGGTGTTTTTAGGGGCCACATTTTTTATCGGCATTTTGTGGGGGGGGGGGGGGGACATTTTTTTAATACAGTTGGCTCTCTGTTTAACGACGCTCTTTTTACGACGATCTCTGTTTAAAGACGATATTTCCCATTCCCGGCCCCTCCGACGTTATGGGAAATGTTATCTTTTCACAAATTCTGTTTAAGGACGATCTCTACTTAAGGACGATTTTTCACGGTCCCTTGAAAGTCGTTAAACAGAGAGCCAACTGTATTTTGTACAATCGAGACGCGTTTTTTTACTAGATCATAAGTTCCATACATATGCCAAATGTAGTAAATAAACCTCCATTTTATTATTTAAGTGTGTATTTTCTATTTATTTCAATTTATCTCTCAAACAGGATGCCTATTTGGAACAAGAATTTCTTTTAGGACGGTCTAGGGTGATCTCAAGTTGGTGTTAAGGGGAAACAGGGGGATTTCGAGATGCCGCTAGGAGGAGGCGCTTCGTAGAGGTTGGCAACACTGCTGGTAGCACAATTGTGTGCCAGGTGGCACTCCGGTTGTGAAGGTGTCAATTGCTGCATACTTTTTCATAGGTGTTCATATTGTTTTGTACCCCATCTGTTGATTGCAATCAACAAACTTCATTGAACATCCTTTCAATAACTAGTAGCCTATTGTAATATAGTCTAATTTTTCTCTCTAATATTTACATTTAATCCTTTTATTCATTTATATTCAATTTTAATCTACTCTCGTCCGAATCAAATGATTAAAAAAGATATATTCTGTTCTTGAAAATTTCAGTTTAATTTCCTAATGGAATATCATCGTAGCAGAATGAAGCTAATCATCTTATAATTGCAAAGACTTGTACTTTTTTTTTTAGAATGCGTAGATTAATGAATATTATCTCCCTACAATTTAAATGATAATTAGCTTATTTTTGTACGAAATATCAAAAAGTTCGGATTAGTTAAATGTGTTATAAACTATAAGATTTTCACTTTTTTCGGATTAATTTTTTTAATTAATTCCTTAAATTTAATTCCTTTTTGTTTATTAACTGTGATAGACGAACACTGCGGCATCTGGTTAAACTTTATTTTTTTGTATGTCTTTAATTTATGCATATATACTAGTTTATTTTCTGCATTCATTAATTTATTGTAATTTTTTCATTGATTCTATTTATTGAAGCAATTCCATCTATAAATGTCTTCATTCATTCTTTAAAAAATTACCAGCATGTTGATCTATTCTCTCATTGTCTTCAGTACAAGACATACGCAATGAAAAATTTATTTTTACTCTATATACAAAAAATTTTAGTCATTTTGTGTACTTGAATATCCCCGCAGTACAATGAAGCTTATTACCTTGTAACTTTAGAAAATATTGCTTTTATTGATATACCTTATTATTTTTATGAATTCCAAGTTTTTCTCCCTAAAATTCATACGGTTTAAAAGTTTTATTAATTCAAGAGTTATAGAAAAGTTCGAAATAGTTTGGATATATTTAATTTAATGCTATTATATTCAAAAGCATTCGTTAGTATCTTTCTCCTATAACCAGTCTTATGTACTATAATGAAACTCAATCAATTTTATTGAGAAATAGGTTACCTATTATATTCCTTTCTAAAAGACTGCATAAACCGGGATAACTGAAGCAAGATATTTCATTTGAAAGGATACGGAGGGATATATTCTTAACAAACTGTTTACATTTATATAACCACAGGCAAACATACTATGATGAGAAGATCCTATTTGTAAGTTATAAGCTAGTATATATACATATATATTTATATATATATATATATATATATATATATATATATATATATATATATATATATATATATATATATATATATATATATATATATACTAGCATTATTGCCCGGCGTTGCCTGGGTAGATATATAGATATAAAATATTTCATGCATTCCATCAAAAAAATACTGGGCTGCACTTTCGCTCTTCATGTTCATCTGGCCAGAGAGAATGCGCTTAGCGCGTTTCTACTGAAATGATATACAAAAAATAAGAAAGAAAGAAACTTTGAGCCTGCGAACCTTCGTCTGATTTTAAGGTCATTCCCAACCCTCTTTCTCCCGCGCATTGAAATTTGACCCCCCCCTCTCCGTCATCCTCAAACCACCCCTCTTAACGCAGCTGGTCGAGGGGAATCCACAGGGGGTAGACGCACCTCTATCGGGCACAAAAGCATTAAAAAATTAATTAAAAAAACTAATTAAGTCCCAAATTTTGTTTTTCCTGATTTAAGTTTCTCGGGTCCAAAACATTAACTGTGCTGAATTTGGTCCCGGTGGGTGAAACAGTCTATGATTCTATAGCGGACAAGCAAACAGACAAGCTCTTTTATATATATATATATATATATATATATATATACAGTGGTACTACGAGTTTAATTCGTTCCATGACGGAGCTCGTAACTCGAAATACTCGTATCTCGAATCAGTTTTCCCCATTGAAATGAATGGAAATGCCATTAATTCCTTCCGGGATCCCCCAAAACACCGCAATTTTTTGTTACATGTTTTTAAATAAGAAAAATGTGCTTAAAAACGACGAACATTGTATAAAAACAAAATACAATAGAATGTACTGCAATAAATTTGTTTTATTAAGTGTAATGTACAACATTTACCTTGGAGATCAGACTTAAAGATGCTGATGGTAGAGGAGGAGAAAGCTTGAACTGAAAAATTAAATCTTATTCCTTGATTTTTCACCTTTTCGCCCCGCTTTCCCCACTTAAGCTTTTATTACCAGCTACTCTCTTAAAGTGAACGAGTGAGACACGGAAGCTGGGCGATTGTTGCATCGATCACTGTGGCTTTAATGTCCAGATTCTTCTTTCTGAGAATCCGAAGAACGTTTTCTCAGAATCCGTAGAAGAGGGAGAGCTTGCGATCCTAGGACCAAGGTCATCCCATCCCCTAGACCCCACGGAGAGTTCCAGTGTGGGAGGGAATTGAAGCTATCTCTCTGCGAGAAAGATTGGGCGCTGTTCGGTTTCAGAGGGCGACAAAAGTTTGGGCAGAGCAAGCTGCCTCGGGTGGTAATTGTTGAGTGTTAATCTCTCGGTTTAAGACTGGATAGTAGTCTCAGAATAATATTATACAATTGTATAATAATTGTACATAAAGGTTGAAATTATTATATGCTGCTTGTGTTCTCATTTGATGAGCACGTAACATGGCATTCGCTGCTCAAACTAGCGGTGGGATATCTGAAGCTTGCTCGTAACCCGAATTTTAGCTCTTAACTCGAAGCAAAAAACCTATATATATATATTTTTTTTTCTTTATTTATATATATATATATATATATATATATATAATATATATAATATATATATATATATATATATATAATATATATATAATATATATATATAATAAATATATATATATATATATATATATATATATATATATATATATATATAATCACGGGAGTGGTTTCTTTTCGTTTTCTTTTTTTATGCTTGTTAAATATTATTGAATTGTCTGACTGTGGACAAATATTTCATTCGTGAAAGGAACAAAATATATTTCCTTACATACTCTAATTAAATATGCATTTTGAGATATACGCTACGATTGTTATTTCTGTGACTAATCTATATATAAAACAGTCCCGTAACTGACTGACTGACTGATTGACTGACAGGTAACGTACAGACCAAACCGCTGGACCTAAAGGGCTGAAATTATGCTTGGCGATTCTTCTTATAATGTAGAGGTTCATTAAGAAAGATTTTTGAAAAGTTGTTCTTGGATTTTTTTAAATTAAATTTTTGAGCTGTTTTTGTAACTTTATTTAAATTTGAATTTAACATAATCTGAGGATTATAAAATTTATATCACGCGAAAGATCATAAAACTTCCTTTAAAAGGAAATTTTTTTCGAATCTTTACCTCCCTTCTCTGATTTTTTGTGATTTTTTTTTAAGATTAGTTTTTAGAATTTAATTTGTTAAATTCTGTTCACGTGGTTTCTTTTTCTGGTACTTCAAATTAATTTTGCATCACTTGTATAACAATGAAATAAATTGACAAAAATATATTAAAATACGGTAAAAGATAAAATTTAACCCCTAAACTAATTGAGATGGTAGATTTTAAGAATTTAATTCAAAGTAATATGTTTTATGGATATTAAAAATACAAATTAATTGCATACATTGAACGCTGTATTTAATTTGAATATTTTCTTCTGTATTATTTTGTCTATAAATATACGTTAAGATTTTTTAAAAATTTTTTCGGACTCACAGGCAGCCATTCATTCAATTTGCTCTGTTGAACTCCCCCTGACACCAGAGATTTCTCGATGTCAAGAGCTTTTGAGAAGTTTGAATTTGAAGGGAAAACGAATCGTTCACCAATGGGTGCCTGCTCATTGTGGCGTCTGGGGTAATGATCAAGCATATTCCCTTGAAAAAAAGGGTGCGAATATACTACAACATCCAAATACATCAACTTCCTTTTGGAGAATTAAACAGTTCCTGAAAAATCCATGTAAAACTAACTCATTGCGGGATCTTCAGACTCGCACGGCCCTAAAAATTTGGGGGAGGGTAAGCCCATCTCCAATTCCCGACAAACCTAGTCGTGATGCAGTTGCGGCCTTCCGTTTATCTACGGGCCATGATTGTCTCTCTGCTGACCTACATCGTATAGGCCTTTCCACCACGCCTTTTTGTCCAATTTGTGATACTGGAGAAGAGATGGGCGGGGAACACTTGCTTCGATGTGGGGCCCTCCGCGGACACACTGTGTTCTTGAGGTATTGGGAAGCAAGAGAACTTTTAAGGCAATGACTTCGGTCTTATACCCTGTTTTCAATTTCGCCATCTCATGTACATGTTTATATCTTTGTACTGTCATTTTATCTTTTTATATGTATTGGTATTTTGCCTTGCCATTTGAAAAAAAATAATATTTTTTTAAATATATATATATATATATATATATATATATATATATATATATATATATATATATATATATATATATATATATATATTTGGCATTAATTGCATATATTGACCGTTATATTTAATTTGAATGTGCTCGGTATCGAAGCACGGGTATTCAGCTAGTTTCTAATAATGCTCAGTACATGTATTTAAATTTTCAATTCTTAGAAGTGCGTATTACGTATGTGACACATATTCACAATATATTTGTTTTAATTAAAAATAAAATCAAGCATGGCATTTTCGTTTTCACTTTTGAACTGAATTTATTATGCTAAAATATTTCCTTCGACTTTCCAGAGTTTTTATACCTAATTTTATACTTTATCTATTACTACATGAAATAAAGTTTCTAGGAGTTTTAAGGGGACAAGTGACCTTCAACCTCCTTTTTTTCAAAATTTAAAATGTTTTACTCCTTATCAAAAATGAAAATATTTAATATTCTTTGAAACTAGATTGAAGACACGTAAAGTTCGCAAATAAGCATTTTGTGAAAAAATAATAATCTGTGTTTCAAAAAAATTTTCAAAACAGAAAGAATTTTCAAATTGCTCCATGAACATTCCTTTTGTTCTGATTTCTTAAAAAATTCTCACGATCATTAATAGGAAGTGTTTGTCATAAAAATGGGCATAATTTTTTGAAACGACAAATATTTTTCATATTTGTAGACTATGAAAAAAAAGTAAAAACATGAAAAAAAAACAAATTTCAGGTAGCCTCTTCTAACGAAACTACCGCGGGTTATTAACGTAAGATTACTTATCGTAGCTTACCTCTTTTGTATGTATAAATATATTTATGTGTTATGGATATATGTATCTCTCTATATATATATATCTAATATATAAAAATGAATGTTTGTATCTCTGTAATTGTATAGAAATCCACAGTTTAGGAGCAACGATCGTGAAATTTTAAATACAGGCGTCTTTGAAAACAGCCGAGGGTCTGAAGAACTTCAAAAATCGAAATTAATTACCGTTGATTTTTAATTAATAAAAAACCACAATTTTGAAACTAAATGTAAGCTGTTACACTTTGTGGCATCATCCCTCTGAATATGGCGTCCACGTTAGGGTTAGCTGACAGTGAGCGAAAAGATAAAAATAAATAAAATCAAAAAGTTTCAAGTTATATATTAAACCAGAATAATAAATGAAAATAATAATCTTTCAAGTCAGATTTTATACTTTAAGACATTTCGATTAACGATCGTCGTTTATTTTCGCCGTGTTATTTTGTAAACAAACGTTCTCTGTTGCCATTTTCATTTCAGACATTTCTTATTGAAACGATGTAATGCGTAGTAAATGCGTTAAATATTTCTTATCTAAAATTTATATTTTAAAACATTTCAGTGAAATTAACATCGTCTTCAGATTATAAACAGACGTTATTTGTTGCTATTTTCATTTTAGAAATTTCTTATTAAAATGATGGAATTCTCCGATATATTTCCATAGTGGAGATTTAGACACATTACAGAATTTAAAAAAAAACCTTTTGTGTAATTTATATATTTGTGTGTGTTTAATTATTTCAAGTGACTCTAAAGTGGGCGTGGCATTTTTTCCACTAGCGTGAAAAATCAGAATAATATTGAATTATTTAATTTTTTTTTTGCTCATCAGACGACAGTAGCAGCGAGTGGCAGTAGTTACACAAGTTTGAATTTGAAACATTGTTTTGTTGTTTCCTAAAAGAAGCAATAATCCGTTACTGTATTTTATATTGTTCTTAATTTTATAATTCACGATGTACTTTTAAAAGCATAAAAATTAGTATATCTTAACTAAAAAGAATCAGTCTAAACTTAAGCACAGTTTTGCGATTTATTTTCGGTTAACTATTTTTGTGCTTAGCTATTCCATTTGTTCGTTTTAAAAAATGATTTTTTAAAGGTTTTTTTGGTGCTTTATGGTAAAATAGCACTTAAAAATTAAAAAAAAGAAACAAAAACTTAACTGTAAATAGCATACTTTTTCTATAAATTGGTCAATTTGAAGTAATTTTTATTGAAATTTAGCTAAAATGCCTATAACTGCATAAAAATCTTAATGCTACTATTTTAATTTCCCAAGCACAATTCTAAAAATGTTATAAAATACGCAGCCCTACTTTCCGATTTAGTACAAGAATTTAAAATTGATTTCAGGACTTCGGGGAAAATAAACAATTTTTGTTTTTGCATGTTTTCTATTCTATTTACAGTCGATATAGATATAATGCTAGCAAATTGTCAAATGGAATGCATAGAGTTGCAATCTGACATTTAACTTAAAGAGAAATTCAATCGAGTCTCTTTGTTGTACTCATAAATCATACCTGCCCAGATATAAATATCCTTCACTGCATAGTCAAGCGTTATTCTGGTCATCAACGTTTGGAAGCACGTACATCTGAGAACAACTATTTTCAAGAGTTTCAACTATTTTGAAGCACACTAAGAGTCAAATTCGAACCAAAATTTATTCGTTGTTTTTTAGTATTGATGTGTATGACATTTCCCATCCCTTTTTTATACTATGTTTAATTTTTCATGCAGAGTTCACAAGGCAAAAGACAATTTGACAATTTTACTTTTCAGCTTTTAGTGATGTAAGGCTGAATCTATCTAAATTCTGAGATGTGTATAACATTTCACATGTTTTTTTCCTATGCTATTGATACTGTGTTTAGTTTTTAAGTTGACTTTGGTTAACAAACATTCATATTGAACCCCGAATCAAGAAACGAGAAACATAGTTTATGAAGGTACTTCAGATGATATTTGGATCAGTTTAATTGAACAGAGATTTATATGGAGTTTAATAAGGACAGAATGTTTCTATTATTGCTACAGAATCTTGCATTTATGGTGCGTGTAGCCCAAACTGCAGATTTCTGTTAATTTTTTCATCAGTCAGTGCCTTTAACAAATACTTTAATACTTTATTTATATATTTTTTTGGCTACAGAATCCTGCATTTATGGAGGTATTTATATGGACAATTAGACATTTTTACTTTTAAGCTTTTAGTGATTTATTATAAATGTATATATTTTATGATATTTATACTGTTATTAAATCTATGTTATTTATACTGTGTTTAGTTTTTAAATTACATTTTGTTAACAAACATTAGACAATTTGACATTTTTAATTTAAACTTGAAAAATGAAAGGCTGAATCTACTAAAATTCTGAGATGTGTATAACATTTCACATGTTTTTTTTTAAAATGTTATTTATGCTGTTTACTTTTTAATCAATTTTGTTTAACAAACATTCGACAAAATGACATTTTTACTTTTCAGCTTTACTTTTTAAAACTCTTAACTTTCCAAGAGACAATTTGACATTTTTTCCTTTTCAGCTTTTAATGGTTTATTATAAATGTATATATTTTATGTTTTACTTTTCAGCTTCTTTTGCTCCAAAGATGAAAGGTTAAATCTAGATGAATTCTGAGGAGTTAATTATAAATTTATATATTTTTATATTGGATTTTTTAAAAATTATTTGGGTGTATAACATTTCACATGCTTATTTTTCTATGTTATTTATACTGTGTTTAGTCTTTAAATTGATTTTGGTTAGCAAACATTCGACAAATTGACATTTTTACTTTTCAGCTTTACTTTCCAAAAGACAATTTGACATTTTTCCTTTTCAGCTGTTAGTGGTTTATTATAAATGTATGTATATTTTATGTTTTACTTATCAGCTTCTTTTGCTCCAAACATAGAAGGTTAAATCTTGCTAAATTGTTTAGATTTTAAATTGATTTTGGATAACAAACATTCCACAATTTGACATTTTTACTTTACAGCTTTTAGTGGTACAATGATGAAAGACTGCATCTAACCAAAATACTGAGATATGTATAACATTTCACATGCTTTTTTTTTGGCTATGTAATTTATACTGTGTTAAGTTTTTAAATTGATTTTGGTTAACAAACATTCCACAATTTGACATTTTTACTTTACAGCTTTTAGTGGTACAATGATGAAAGACTGCATCTACCAAAATACTGAGATATGTATAACATTTCACATGCTTTTTTTTTGGTTTTGTAATTTATACTGTGTTAAGTTTTTAAATTGATTTTGGTTAACAAACATTCCACAATTTGACATTTTTACTTTACAGCTTTTAGTGGTACAATGATGAAAGACTGCATCTACCAAAATACTGAGATATGTATAACATTTCACATGCTTTTTTTTTGGTTATGTAATTTATACTGTGTTACGTTTTTAAATTGATTTTGGTTAACAAACATTCCACAATTTGACATTTTTACTTTATAGCTTTTAGTGGTACAATGATGAAAGACTGCATCTACCAAAATACTGAGATATGTATAACATTTCACATGCTTTTTTTGGCTAATTTATACTGTGTTAATTTTTTAAATTGATTTTGGTTAACAAACCTTCTTAAAATTCCGGGCAACGCCGGGTACTTCAGCTAGTACATCTATATATATATAACAGTTCCGTAACTGACTCACTGACTGACATACAACGCACAGACCAAACCGCTGGACCTAAAGGGCTGAAATTTTGGATGGCGATTCTTCTTATAGTGTAGGGGTGCACTAAGAGAGATCTTTGAAAAATTCTTCTTAGATTTTTTTAAATTAAAATTTTAAGATGTTTTAGTAACTTTTTTAAAGTTTGCATTTAAAATAATACTTTGAGGGTTATAAAATTTATATCTCGAGAAAGATCATAAAAATTCCTTTAAATTGAATTTTTTTTCGAATCTTTACCTCTATTTTCTGATTTTTGGTGAATTTTTAAAGATTAATTTTAGAATTTAGTTTATTAAATGTTGATCACGTGATTTCTTTTTATGGTACGTTAAATAAATTTATCGTCACGTGCATAACAACTAAATAGACAAAAAAATATTTTTTTTCTTGCTAATGAGGCAGACGATTGGACATTATTTTATCTATTAAAATATCCCTTACGATTTTTTTATAAATATATATTTTTTTCTACATCAATCGTCTGTATTGATCGTCGTATTTATTATAAATATATATATATATATATTTATTTATTTTTTGTGGCATTAATTGCATACATCGACAGTTGTATTTAATTTGAATGTACTCCGTAGCGAAGCACGGGTATTCAGCTAGTATATATATATATATATATATATATATATATATATATATATATATATATATATATATATATATATATATATATATATATATATACATATATATGTGTGTGTGTGTGTGATAATATTACTAACTGCCTATGATCGCCCATTCTGAGCTTTATGTCTGTCCTGGTAGCCCCTCTTTCTTCTCTGCCTCGCCTTTCCACACACTAACTTCCTCCGCCAATTCTGGCAACCTCTCTGACCTAATTCTATTCTTCGCGCTTTTTCGGGAAGACGCTGGACTGACTCGAAGCGAATAAGATGTGTCGCTTTGCTGTTTAATAAATTCGTTTGTTTCTGAAGCTGACTGAATTATCTTCCGGCCACGACGATGCTTATTTCAGAAGATGACCATTCGGGTCAGCACATGAGCCGGCAGGATCAAGAACCAAGTCCGGCGTTTGGAACACGTTTCGATTTGGATAAAGTTAAAAGAAATCGTCCACAGCGGAATCTATTTTTTGTCTTCATGGCTTAGTTTCGTTTCTTAACAAGTCATCAATGAAAGAAGAAAGGTACTCTGCTGTGATTTGATTACTCAGTGAAGATTTTCGTCATACCTTAAGGAAGTGTTCCAAGTTTCAAGAATTGATTCAACTTTTAATATATGTGAGCGACAGTCATCAAAAAATTCAATTTAAAGAAAATAATTACGATTTCAAGGTGAATGCCGAACGCTGCTCTGAAATCAAAGGAGCTCATAAAAACAAATTTTCAAGTTACCATCAGAGTGCTTTACACTTAAAAAGTTATTATTTAGTATTGTAATTTACAATACAAAAATTGGTGTTGTAAGCAGGTCAGTTATTATATTATTTTTGTAATTTCCAGTATTATATTTGTAAAACAAAATGGCGACGGCCAAAGCAAATCTCGCGCTTGACGATTCTTTAAGAATCACGAGTAGTGAAACAGAACTAAATATTGTGTCTTTTGATTCAGGCAGTAATATGGACATAAACTCTTGGTTAAATTATTTTGATAAAAAATGTATTGAAGGGAATAAAGATGAACAGTGGAAATTACAAAAATTTTCACGTTTTGTGAAGGGTAACCCACTTAACGTTTATATTCAAAATTGTTATCAAGTTAATAATTTTGCAGAATTAGTGATGGTATTAAAAGAAAAATTTTTGTTACCCCCTCTTTTAACCACCCTTAGTGAATTCACAGGGTTAAAATTTAATGATAAAGGTGATGATATTACAAAATATTTTAGGAAAAAATTAGAGATTGGTAGAAATTTAAAACTGAGTAATGAAATGATCATTGAAGGTTTGACAGATGGCCTCCCCACAGAACTAAAATCATTAATGGCTATTAATTCGCCTTCTGACCCAATTGTTTGGCTTGATCAAGCTCACAGACTGGTAAAAATAAGGGAAGATCCACAACCTAGAAATCACTCACCCAGAAAACTGACTCCTTTGTTAGAACTCCCCAAATTGGAAACAGAAATGGTTACTTTAGGAATGATTCCCAAACTTGGAATAGGTCAGATGTACCAAGATATACAAATGATGCTAGAACTTATGCCCCGAGGCAAAATACTTACCAGAGACCTCATAATTTCTACCGATACCAAAGACCATCCAATCCTAACTATCAGAGCAATAACCCTAGATTTTCTAGCCATCATCATTATGATAACTCACCCACTTTGTCTCCCACTCCATGTAGAATGTGTACAGAGAGAGGTATTCCAAATACTTTTCATTGGCATCAAATTTGTCCATTTAGAATGGAAAGAGCTCATAATGAAAGGACTTCATCCCTCGCAATTGAACCCCCCTCAGAGAAGAACGAGGGGTTACCAGGACAGACATAAAGCTCAAAATGGACGATCATAGGCAGTTAGTAATATTATCACAGAATATTGTATTTGTATTTGGAACATCTTTACATCTGTTGTTATTAGTGTTTTCATTTAAGTGTACCATTCCATTTTTACTTTACTCCAGCTATTTGATTTTAAAATTATGCCATTTTTCATACTATTATGTCTTTCAATTGTACATTTTAACATAAGAATTTGTGATTTTCGAGCCAGGTTCAACCTAATATCCTAACTACTAATTTTCATGTTCTCACTATCAGGAGTGTCTTGGAGTCGATGATCGCGGCTCCAATCCATTTTAGATGGGGGGGGGGTATTCTGTGATAATATTACTAACTGTCTATGATCGCCCATTCTGAGCTTTATGTCTGTCCTGGTAACCCCTCTTCCTTCTCTGCCTCGCCTTTCCGCACACTAACTTCCTCCGCCAATTCTGGCAACCTCTCTGACCTAATTCTATACTTCGCGCTTTTACGAGGAGACGCTGGACTGACTCGAAGCGAATAAGATGTGTTGCTTTACTGTTTAATAAATTCGTTTGTTCCTGAAGCTGACTGTATTATTTTCCGGCCACGACGATGCTTATTTCAGAAGATGACCATTCGGGTCATCACACACACACACACATATATATATATATATATATACTGCTCAAAAAAATTAGGGGAGCAAGCAAAGAAGTTAAGAAAACCGTGCGAGACAGCCACGGAGTGCATAATACACACGTATCAATGCGCAATACAGAAAAAAAAACGTAAGAAAATTTGTAATTCCGCTTTAATTCTTTGAAAATATGGAAAAACATGAAAAGATGATTTAGGGCAACAATTTGGTTACATGTAAATGATAAAAAAAAGTATTGTTTAGAAATGATGCAAGATATTTAATATGGCGTGTGGTCTCCTCGAACAGCTAAGACTGCTGCACACCTGTTTTCCATGCATGCGATGATGTTATCGATAAGACTTTGGGGAATACTCTTCCACTCCTCAAGAAGAGCAATCTCCAAGTCTCGGAGAGTAAAAGGAGGCCTTGAACTCGCAGCAATGTTCCGTCCGAGCATGTCCCAAACATGCTCGATTGGATTCAGGTCAGGAGAGCACGCTGGCCATTCCATACGCTGTATTGTTTCAGCTTCAAGCATGTTCTTCACAAGATGAGCTGTATACGGTCTGGCATTATCATGCTAGAAAACAAAGGAATCTCCAGTGGCTGCAACGTAAGGTATGACTTGAGGTCTCAGTATCTCGTCTGCATACCTTCGGGCCGTCAAAGTACCATTCCGAATGATATGCAGGTCCTTACGTCCACCTATGCTTATTCCACCCCATACCATAAAACCAGCTCGTCTGTATTGTGACCTTTCACGAACGAATGTGGGGTTATTTCGAGTGCCCCTTTCCCTCCATACCAAAACACGTCGGGTGTCACACTCCAGACTGAATCGGGACTCGTCTGTAAACAGCACTTGCCTCCAATCATGTTGCTCCCAATCTCGATGTTCAGCAGCACACCTTTTTCGGGCCGCACGGTGGCGTGAGGTCAACGGAATGCAGACCATTGGCCTACGTGTATAGAGACCTCCCTGATGAAGCCTATTACGTACTGTTTGGCTGGACACTCTTCGTCCTGTTGCCAAGAGCAACTGTCTTTGCAGCTGAGTAGCATTGTCTGCTCTGTTTCGACGAGCTGTTAACAGTATATACCGGTCATCAGTTGCTGTGGTGGCGAGTGGCCCACCTTGCCCTGGTCGACGTCTAACATTCCCTGTTTCTTGGAATCCATTCCACAGCCTTGCAACGACACTTCTGGCGACTCCAACAGCGTCCGCGACACTACGTTGTGTTTGCCCGGATTGAAGTCTGCCTATAATACGCCATGCCATGGATTCCGGTAAATCACGTTGTTGAGACATTTTCAAGTCACCTGTTCTCAAAAAGAATAACTGAGCAATCGAATTTCACAGTTAAGGCAGTGAAACAGACGTTTCTGCAACATCCCGATTTCCGCCCTTATGTTCTTTTTCTGGTTTTTGACATCATGAACTTTGATTTGCTTATGAAGTTTTCTGCTTCTGTTTCCTGCTAGGCTTTAAATTATGAATGATTTATTTTATGTTAGTTATCGGTGTAAGTATTTGCGCAATTTCGTTAAAACCATGTGCTCCCCTAATTGTTTGGAGCAGTGTATATATATATATATATATATATATATATATATAATGTATGTCAAAATTTTGACACAGTTTGGTACTTTTCTGTTCTGTTTAACTGCTTTCTGCTTGCCCAAGCTGTACAGACTTGGTTTGGAGTGCTGCAAAATTAAGACTCGCGACACAGGACATCTGAAATTTTGTTATCCGGAGGACCGTTATGGAGGAACGTAATTCTAGGTTATAAGATCATAAGCAGATAAAAAACTATTTATGACTTTAGATTCATACCGAGAAAATTCAATGCGCAATTTTGTTCATATCTATATGCTAAATTTACATAAAAAAATTAATGTTTACAAATGATATGGAATGCGCATGGTTCATTTTGAAAAATGTAATTTTAATTTTTTTAACAGGCATATATTGCTAAAAATAATCCTTATTTTTGAATTTTGAGATTCTTTAAAGTAATATAAAAGACTATTAATTTTTCTCATTCTGTATATAGAGTTAAAAAATCGAGCATCAAGTTTCCTTGTCCCGTTTATCTGTCTTTCCAAACGAATTTTATATGCATTTGAATAGAGGTATTAAAAACCCTGTTAAAGGGAAATGCCCCAAAATATAGTAAAATCTAACCATATCACGCAGCACTTACTGATAGTTTCTTACTGATATAATGAGGGTACCACTGCATCAAAATGCACTTTAATTTCAATACTCCATTTTTGGTAGTTTAATATCGATTTTTTATCCCAGTAAGAGCCACACAATCTCGGTTTGAAGAATTTTCTTAAAATAGCTCATAAAAGTATATTGCTATATTTCTTTTTAAGGGAACGGTGGACCTTTATTTCAGCAAATCTCGTCATTGTAATACTGATTGTGTTATTGTAAATAATATATATATTTCTGTAGATTATTAGTACCAAAATAATTTTTTTCAAGTAAAAAATCATGTATGAAGCTTCTACAAAGTAAGTTATAATGGGTAAGTGTAGTAATAAATTTTAAATATGTATTTCTCAAACAAGATTTTTTCAAGGTTTTTAGATTTTTTAAATGCTCCATGCTACTTAATTTTTCTTCAAAATTCATGAAATTGATAAGGAAGATTCCTGATGCTGTTTACTAAAAAACTGGGTATGCATTTTACAATTCGACTTCATTAAGGTAATTAAATTTGATTTATAACTTTTCAAAAGGCAAAATTTTGACGAAAATCGGGATAGAATTCAGAAAAAAATCTCTCAAAAATTAACTATTCGAGGGATTAAATAATCGATACCCAGATTTGTTTGTTATACAGTTTAAAGAGATTAAAATGCAAAATTGAGGAAATATCTCAAAAATTAAGTAGCAAGGAGCATTTTGAAATTTTGTTTATAAATTTCAAATTTTTTAAAAAATCTTAAAATTATAATGAGATTGGAAATTTCCTTTAAGGTATTCTATTTATTTATAGTGAAATGTGTATATGTACAAAATTTTGTATCTCTATTATGAAAAGTAAAAAAAGAAAATTTTAATGTCTACCGTTCCCTTAAATAACATGATATATTCCTATGTTAGATTAACTGAATATTTTATGCACATTTTTTCTAACATGTTTGTTATTTTATCCTGATTCTTTTCCGAAATTTTAATGAATATTATTTTTTTCGTTGAAAATATTTATTTCCTTTTATTATACTCTAAATTATTCAGCCTACAAAGGACAAGGTAAGATTTAGCGAGCCCATAATAATAAACTGAAGTAAAACCTCATTCCATTTATGGAGGAATATTCTGTAGTCCCGGGTTTAAAAATGCAGATCAATTTAGATAATGCAATATTTGAAATTTTCCTGATGAAAAATTAGATATTCTGAAAATAATTCTTGAGATTTATATGCACATGCTGTCAAATTTCTTTTTATTTGAAAGGGAATTGCAGATCTTCAATTTAATTTTTACAGTAATTGCACTTAATCTGGATGAGTAGCACTAGGGATTTTTTTTTATTATTTAATTTCATGCCGTGATAAGATGATTTAGGAATAAAAATTTCATTAAATTAATTCATAATTTTAATATTATTCCAGGATAGAACACATAATTAAATTCATTTGATAGATGAAATTGTGCTTTTTTTTTCTACAATATTATAAACCATTTTTTTTAATTGAAAATATTTTTATTCAAATTTAATTGATAATATACTAAAAAGCATAATTTCTTAAACAATAATATAAAAAAAATCAAATTCGTAATTAATTTCATTTTATGAGTATAGAAGATAATTGTTGGTACTGCGGTGTAACTATTTTTTTGAGTTGGTAAATATGTTGCAAAAATTGATACTACATTATGTTAATGTAATATCTTTGGATGATTTATAATGTATATCTTTGGATATTATAATGTAAAATCTTTGGATTTTTATAATGTATTTTTGGAGTTAAATAGGCTTATAAACTGATTTCCTCAAGTTCAATGTTGAGAAAAAAAAATTATTTTTATGTTCGTTAAAACCATGGCGGATTTCAATAAATAAATAAATAAAAGAATTTATCAATACCGTGTTTGTCAAAATTTTAAATCCATTTAGGCGATTTACGTTGGTCAATGTCAGGAGGCATGAATCCCGTCGTCATCAAAATACTAAATAATAACAGAGTTAAACAGAGTGTTTTATGAAAAGAAAAGATAAAACCTTTTTGCTCAAGGAATAAACAGGAAATCCAACATAAATAAAGCACAAATAGCAGTAAGGTGCAATTTTGAATACGACCGTTTCGAAGCTGCAAAGGAGCTTCTACATCAGTGCAAAGAACTTAGTGGCAGCTCAAAAATCCAAAAACTAAGCAACCAGACACGTGCTTAGTTTTCAACTGTTTGAGCTGCCACAAAGTTCTTTGAACTGCTGAAGAAGCTCCTTTGCAGCTTCGAAACGGCCGTATTCAAAATTGCACCTTACTGCTATTTGTGCTTTATTTACGTTGGATTTCCTGTTTATAAGATGTTTTATGTCAAGTATAAATCGAATGTCATCAGTGGATCCCTTGAAGTTCGTAACTTTATTTTTAAGTAGAATATAAGTTATAGTTTTCACCGAGGGACGTCATGCGTTTTAAAGCTTATTTTTCTCAAAAACTATGTGAGTCATATACATTCACAAAAGTAAGCATTCCTACACCAGAAAGGGAACAAGTTAAATTTATATTTTTTTAGAAAGAAAACTAAATACTTCTAAGAATATTGCTATACGACACTGATTTACAATGATGAAGGCTACAAATTTACTTAATCGTATAAAATTAATAGAAAGATAACTATCACACAGAAGTGCATTTAAATAATCCCTAACACCAGTATTTCGTGTTCGTATCTTTTACTTTTATTATTGGGAAAAAAATCTACTGGAAATTGAATAGGTAATTTCTAGATACATTAAAAGACAGTTTTATGTTGTCACAGGCTTTGAATATTTCTCCCGTTTCAAGTTTCTTTTGAGCAATACAATTATCCATTACATACTAGTACAGGGGTTCCCAAACTTATACAAGTCGTTGCACCCTTAAGAGAATTAGAACTTTTTCACGGCACCCTCGTCATATAATATCTATCTGTGGTATATTATTATATATATATATATATATATATATATATATATTATACGTATAATATATATATATTATGTATAATATATATATATATATATATATATATATATATATATATATTATGTATAATATATATATTTCATATTTGTACGACTGTGAATAAGAAATTCGAGAAGTAAGAGCTAAGAACATTTATAAATTAATATGACTGTGTTTAAAAATCTTGCAAGTACTTTAATTGTAATTAATAGGAAAAGATATTAATAAAATTAATAATAAAATTACTCTCCAAATGCTCTTGGTATGTGTGCGTTTAGTTTTAGTGTGACGGGTGAGCCTGCTTCTCACTGAACAATTGTTCGAATCGCAGAATAAAGCTTGATATAACTACTCTCATTTCTTTTTTGACATTGATTTTCGAACGATATTTGCTCTTTACAACATTAACTGCTGAAAACCCAAATTCGCACAGATATGAAGTTTGAAAGGGAATGAGAACCCTTTTGTACTTATCCTTTGCACTTAGAATGGGATACTGATTTTTTATAGATATCCAAAACTCCGTCACGCCCAAACAAGCGAATTTCGCTTTCAGGCTTTTGTCACTCGATAGCTCAATTAGATTTCCTTCCTGTTGTGAAGTGAATTCTTTTGGGGCTTCAACATGGAATGGAACTTGGATCCATGCAAACTTCTCGGTTTGGTCTTCTGCGAAGTACTTTGCAAACCAATCAGTTTGTTGTGCTAGGTGCTCTGCAAAATCTGTCAGCATGCTATGTGAAACGATTTCTCCACTACTGACCATGCACATCTGCAATACAGAGGTCTTTTAGAGTAATAGGAGTTTTGGAAATAGGATTTTCGGAATAGTCCTTAGCAATAGATTAGACTGGAGATCATGGGCACTTCGTGGTACACACTTTGGGAACCCCTGCATTAGTAGTTTTCCGGCTATGGTGGATCATTCCTTAAAAAAATATTGGTTAAAAAATATTGGTCCTCCTTCTTTAAACTTTATAATAGGTCCCCCTCCATTAAAAAATATTGGTTGACATCTTGAGAAATTAAAAATTCAGATGCTGAGAAACAATATGGGGAGCCTTTTAAAAAACAAAACAAAAAAGTGAAAACTAAGTACTTAAATTCAAAGACTTCAATCATAGTAATCTCTAAACATGACATTATTGTTTATTAAAAGCGCATGAAAAACCTTGGTACATAGAATTAAGCACACAGTACCGTCAATAATCTGTATAATGTGTATACAACCAATAAACGTATGTTATGCAATACTATACCATTCCGCCTGCTTGTTGCTTAACTGTGGGATTTGCATAGCTGTAACGTCATATATCTTAAACGAGCGGTGAATATATTATATTTTATCGGTAAATTGAATATTGAATTTATAGTTGCCTTCTTTTTTAGTCAATGGTGTATGTTTTGGATCCACTCTAATCATGCTATGTTTACTTTTATTGTAAATAAAATTCTTCTGACAGGAATGAATACTTATAAACCCTTATCTATATATATAAAACAGTTCCGTAACTGACTCACTCACTGACATACAACGCACAGACCAAACCGCTGGACCTAAAGGGCTGAAATTTTGCATGACGATTCTTCTTATGGTGTAGCGGTGCACTAAGAAAGATTTTTGAAAAATTCTTCTTAGATTTTTTTAAATTAGATTTTTAAGCTGTTTTTGTATTTTTTTAAGTTTGCATTTAAAATAATAATTTGAGGGTTATAAAATTTATATCACGAGAAAGATCCTAAAAGTTCCTTTAAAGTGAAATCTTTTCGAATCTTTACCTCCATTTTCTGATTTTTGGTGAATTTTTAAAGATTAATTTTTAGAATTTAATTTATTAAATGCCGATCACGTGATTTCTTTTTCTGGTACTTTAAATAAATTTATCGTCACGTGCATAACAACTAAATAGACAAAAAAGTAATTTTTTTTCTTCTTTGTAATGCTGCAGACGATTGGATATTATCCAAAAAAAAATAAATATCTCTTACGATTTTATATATATATATATATATATATATATATATATATATATATATATATATATATATATATATATATATATATATATAAAGAGGAGGGGACGTCTCAAGATGTACTTCGTGAGGGTCCACCATTGTTTTGAAGGACACATTCTTTTTTTCTGGTTTAAAGGCATGTCACTGAGCCCAATTTTTTACGTACATAATGGGCTTGTTCTACGAAAACATAAAACAACAGTACTTAGTGTAATCTTGCTGAATACAAGTTAACAGTCCAAATACCTGCAAATCTCCACACACATTCTACTTATACTCGTCATATTCGATGCAGTCAAATACCAAGCACATCACTTCATGAGTCTGTTTTTTGTGAACGGAGTAGGCAATAGGAACAAAGGGATAAATAATACCATTATTAAGGCGTACTGTTTTTAAACTGAATATGTCAGGTCACAAATATCCTCCACTTCCCTGGGTTGGGAACATGGTCCTTACAATATTGCAACATCTGAGGATAAGGATGAGAAAAAATTTTTGAAAATAACTTTGGTATCTCCCGAATGAAGCTACTGTAACACTTTTATCTACCAGATTCCATTCATTTAAATACGAACCCAGCAGTTGACGCTGTCAAAGAGTAAGGGCCTGTTCCCATAGGAGTCCGTTGCGTTGCGTTAAGGAAAAGATGACGTTGAGACGAAAATAAACCAATCATAGGCGTTAAAAATTTCATTGCTAATCGTTTGGAGGCATATGATTGGTTTATTTTCGTCTCAACGTCATCTTTTCCTTAACGCAACGCAACGGACTCCTATGTGAACAGGCCCTAAGTTCCTAACAATGCCATTATTTTTTTACTGGGTAATAAGATGAGGTACGTTTGATGTGGATGGCAAATATTGAGGGTCAGCAGATGATGATGATGATGACGTCGTGTCTATGATGAAGCCTATTCAAATAGTGCCATGGGCGTAGATGCACGGCGCTGGCAATCTGCACTGTATTGTCATCGTAGAGGTTCAGTCTCGTAAACAAGACTCCAGTTTTTAACAGTTCATCAAGGATGGCTGGACAATCAAAAAGGCTCAACAGATACGCCGTTGGTTACAGCTCCAGTAGCTTCGTTGGATTATCTCTCAATGCTTTCTCCATAAATTTTGCTAAAATATGGTGGCTTAAGAATAGAGAAACCATCATGAGGAACTGGTTGTATGGCCGAAGGTAAGTTAGAGTACTGAATGACATGTTTTAATTCTGCAGAAGGACCTTTTATATTTGTCAAACAGGAATATTATTGTCACCGTGATATCTTTGAACATGTCATAGGGGCACTACCATTGTCTCAATTGGTAGTGCAAACGACATAGATGGTTTAAAATCCTGTAGCCACTTTCTTAAATCTATACTTATATATAAAGAGAGAGCGATTTTGTATGTGGAGGGTAATCTCCAGAACCACTGCACCTATTTGATAAATTCTTTCATTGTTTGAAAGGTACATTATTCCAGATGGACATAGGCTATATATTATGTATATCTGATCAGTAGAAATAAAGTTAGGAGCTTAATCCTAACAATCTCCATTGTTACCGCTACTGTCCTCTACCGCTTTTTGTGCCGAAGATTTCAACGATTCTTAGCGTGGTGCTATCGCGGTGGGCTTCTGTTCTGACGGTAGCGGTTCGAACCTAGCAGTTCTCCGGCACGCCTTTTTCTTTTAAAAAATTAACTTTAATTATTAACTAACGTAATATTAATTTAAGGTATTATTTAGGTTATTAAGGTAAAAAAAGATTTACAATTTATTGGCTATCAACTGGAAATTTATTGGTATAATATTTTGTTCAACCCGGACAAAGTCGGGACGGGCCGCTAGTTATTTATACATGTACCACAACAAACATGAGTCTCTAAAGGGTTATCTTGATGTAGATCTTTGCATCCAAAATACATTCATAAGTTTTTTTACTATAGTTATAAGACTGCGTTTTCGAGTTTTCACCGGGAAATCTCAACTCGCGTAACAAAATTTATCCGGCGCATTTTCAACACGAGGCATTCCTGAGAGTATTTCTAACAAATTATAATGACTTAGAACAACACAGAACTGCAGAACAAAGTTCGATAGAAACTGCAGAACGATAACTGCAGAGCGATAAAATGCAGCAGATAAAAACAACAAACACTTTGTATATACGCTGTGATTACATTGGATCAACCGACTAGATCAGCTGACGAGGTGGGTTACCAGATGGCAGCATAATATAGAGCAGAATGAATATGCGCAAATGGAAGAGCTAGGAGTTATCAATCTAATCTATACTAATAAAGGGACAAGTGGATGTCGAGAGATCACGTGACCGTAACTCATCCGGGCGGGCCACTCCTCGAAAAAAAATGCCCGCCAAATATACAGGAAAATCCGTGTATTTTTTTTCTCATGAAAGTACATAAATATTACATATTTGGAAAGAGCTTCGAAAACTGATAATTTTTTCTGCGTACACTTATTCTGTTAATTGAATAGTTTTAGAGATATTTTCATTCTAAAATCACTCACTGCTGAGAAACCAAATAATCTGAAGCAGTGGTGCTGCCATCTGTCGGCAGCGACGGGAATGAAAATTGAAAGGAATTAATTCACTTGAATTTAATGCATTTGTAGGCTTTTTTTTCTTTTGTGGGGCCCGAAGTACATAAATATGTTACACGGACGGCTTGAGCGTAGGTAGGCGAAGCCTGGCTAGTGGTACAAATAAATCCTAAAATTTTGAAACGCACGAATTACTACTATCCCATATACCGATAAATTCATGATAATAACAAATCATGAATTTAGAATCCTGAAAGCACGGTTTGTGATAGAGAAAAGTTACAAGCACATTTGAAATTACAATGAAAAAGTCAATCAGGTAATTTGCTATTTTGATTCAGAGGGCAAAAAATGTGTTATACAGCGTTGTAGGTTATCTACTTTTTATGGAATGTTAAAACAGATTCAACTAATTCTACTGATCACGTTAGACAATCCATTCATGTCTTCTATTACAACCCGGTTAATTCCAGAATAAATTGCTGAGTCCCCAAGTGTAGTTATTTTAAAATTAAGCCCTTTCATTCAAATTATAACGCAAGTGATTTATATCCAAGTAATTGGCTGCTCGTAACAGGATACTTAACTATGCTAATTTATCTGTGGAATAATATTCCTCCAGAATTCTGTGTATTTAATTTCAATAGATCTCTAGAATATTAGTTATCTTGACCTGTAACTTATTACATTGTAGACAATTCAACAGAAAATTAAGATAGTAAATTATACGAAATTAACAGAAAATCTGCCCTAAGCATTAAAGTATTTTAAAACTTTTCAATAAAAGATTGCGCAGTTGCAACAAATCTTAATATTGAAAAAAGCGGTTATTTTCCGTTAGCTGGGCGCATTTGGCGTTCGTCCTACTAAGTATTGCCATTGGCAAGTATAAAAGTCGCCAACATAACATCCCTAGGAAATCAGTTTAATAGGTAATAGATGGGCTAAATTTTGAAGAAGCATTGTCACACACGAAACGGTTGAAGAAAATGATAGATCAACGGATATGAATAATGTGAGAAAATACGATTAAGTTGAGAGACCCAGCTATATAACCCCGAATTTCACATGAATAAAAATTGGAAACAAGTTAACTACAAACTTTATTAGCTTTCTTCACAATCGTACAAAAGATTGAGCAGTTGCGATGAAGCACCGTATGGCGATATGAAAAAAAACTGAGGAACGGCACGCCACCATTCGCAATCTTGGCTGAATTTCTTAGGCGACGACAAAAAGAGGGTCCTTTTGAAGACATCCTGAAGGACATTAAAGATTTTTGACCTCCTAACTAATTATTAACTTAAAGAACAAAATGAAGGATTTCTTATACCTTTTGTTCTTTCACATACGCGTATCACGGGAGTTACAGTTAATTAAACAAAATGTGTCTTAAGAACCATATTTGGCGATATACTCGTATAGTCAATAAGTTTGGGGACTACCCTCCCCCCTCATGTTTTGTGTGTGGGGGAACCAAAATAACGATGTGGTTTGCAAGTCTGGTTATCTGCGTACACGTGAGACGTCACATGACGCATTGGACAACTGCTAAGGCGCGCAGCTCATCATTTGGCTGCAGACTATCAGCCTATGATGTCGATGTAGCAAAATGTCCTTTTTGGAGCAACGTTCCAACATTAAATTCTGCTACAAATTAGGAAAAACCACTGCAGAAACGTTAAGGTTACTGCAAAAAGCGTATCGAGACGAAACTATGTGCAGATCGAAAGTTTTCAAATGGTACAGCTTGTATAAAAATGGGAGAGACGCTGTTGCAGATGATCCGCGAAGTGGGTGGCCAGTGACCCCACAAACGGAGGCGAACATCCAACGGGTAGGGGCAGTGGTTGTTTGGTTGGTTGAAGTTTATTGGCGCAAGGTCCAGAAAGGACAAGCTGCGTCAAACACAAGGTAACATCGTCAATAAATGGAATGTACTTCGTCGTCTCCGGGAGGCAATCCGTGGTAAACGTCCACACGTTTGGAAATCCAACATGTGGATGTTGTTGCATGACAATGTTCCGGCGCACCGATCCCTGATGGTGCAGCAAACCCTCGCTAAACATGGCACCACAGTTCTGCCACATCCCCCGTATTCCCCAGACCTCCTTCCTTGCGATTTCTACCTGTTCCCGAAACTAAAATATCGCATCAAGGGAAAGCGGTTTGCAAATGCCGAAGAAGTTATGGCAACAGCGACAACTGCTTTACGACAGCTCTCACGCAACGGTTTCCAGGACTGTTTCCAGAAGCTGTATCAACGCTGGCAGAAGTGCATAGTTGCGGAAGGACATTATTTTGAAGGTGATTGTGTTCAGAAGACTTTGTAAGTGTATTCGTTGTTGTAGTAAATAAAGTCCCCGAATTTATTGACTGTACGAGTATAACTTGCGCCCGTCTAACGGAAAAGTACCAAAAAAATATAACTATAACTATATAGTTGTAGATAATCTAACAGAAAAATAAGATAGTATATAACAGGAAGAAGGCACTGACAGCCAACTGAAGTAGAAAGAAATCCTGCACTTAGAGTTAAACTCACCATAAATTATCACGTCCTGGTTATCCCACACATCAGCTCTCAGAGAAAAAATTGAAAAACTGGTAAAATAAGTAATTTTTTTCGTGATTTTTGTTTTAGTAGCACATGACGTTTAGAATTTTTAAATGATGTACAAAAAGTGCTTAAAATTCAATTTATTCAGGATATAATATTTCACTGCAAAATGTTTCTCATACATGAATGCGGCAACATCTATTGAGATAATGATTATATTTTATGCCAAAGACTTGCAAAAAAAGTATTTTGCAGCATGCATACATGCAAAAAATTGCAATATAAAACGATATATACATTCGTTAGTTTATATACTTTTTATTCTCTATTCATATACGTTTTGCTATTCATATTTATGTATTCTGTTTAACCTATTCATGTACTTTTTGCTTGAGAGCATTTGCCAGAGGGTAGGGGGAAAAAACTTCAAAAAAAATAATTGGAGTTGATTGGAATTCAATTAGCCGTCCTCAAAATTTCAGCTCGGATCATTATCGACAATACTTTTTTACGTAATATTAAATGTTGAATGACTGGAAGAATTTCAATAAAGTAATTGAACATTTTCAGTATTAATCATAAAACGTTACTCCCCTTAATAACGTTTTTAATGCCATAAAAAATACATAAAATTCTTTCTTGCATTTATGTTTATAATCCTAGAATATAAAAAAAATAATTTTTTTGAAACTTGAAAAACCCAGAAAAAATAATTATAAACATCTTTTGAAAGCAGAAATACTGCCTAATTATTTATTCATATCATCAAAGGAAGTTGCTTTAATCTTGTTTCAGTTTTCATGTTTTTAGCTGTCTAGAATTCTTAAAAAGGGAAAGAAAAATGAATGAGAAATTTGGTTCAAAGTAACCGGAAATACTTTCTTAGAATAAACGCGTAATTTTAAAATCAGGGCTGAGAAACATCTAAGATTTTAGAATAAAACGGGGTGAAATGGTGGTGAATCCATAACCGGCGTTCACATGATTTTAGCATATTCTAAAGTGTAATGTAAACAGATTGAGGATGTCAGGAAGTTTTCTTTTTCAGAACTTATGCATAATTTTACTTTTAAAATTGATTTTTTTTTCCTTTTGATCATTAGTCGCTGAAAAAGGAAAAGTGCTATCATAAATATGAAAAATAAATATGTGTAATGCTGGATATATTGCTTATACATTTAATTGTTATTAGGAAATCTCATATCATTTATTTTGACTCGTTCTTAGATTACACTTTTGATCGTTTTAGTGGTGATCAAATGCATACATGCACAACTGAAAGGTGTTTCAAAAAGAATCATCCGTTTTAAAAAAAATAATAACTATTCATCTTTTAATCTCTTTTGATCGAGTAATGTATAGGCAATCTATGTGTAATTATAATAGTAATAATGTGTAATATAATAGTAATATTTGACTACACATTATTCGATTACTAATATAATAATTAAATTAATATAATAGAAATATTTTATTAATAGTAATGTTCGATTAAATTATAATAATTCGATTAAATATAATAGTAATATTCGATTATATTACAAATATAACAATTAAATTATAATAATTAGATTAAATTAATATAATTAATATAACAGTAATTTTCAATTACTAATATAATTGAATTATTATAATTTAATCGAATAATGTGTAATTATAATAGTAATCGAATAATGTATAGGCAATCTATGTGTAATTATCTAGCATAGATTTTGTAGAAAAAAATCTATGTGTAATGCTGGATATATCGCTTATACATTTAATTATGTTATTCGGAAATCTCATATTATTTATAGTGACTCGTTCGTTCATTACACTTTTATTCGTTTTCGTGGTGATCAAATGCATACATGCCCAACTAAAAGGTGTTTCAAAAACAATCTTCCGTTTTTAAAAAAATCATAACTATTCATCTTTTAATCCGTTTTGATCGAATAATGTATAGGCAGAAAGCTGGAAATCTCGAGTTTCCCGCAGTTGCCAAGCAGTGCTACCGCTCTTCCTTCGCCCGCCACATCAGTGTCTGTAAAGATGGCGACTGCACGACAGAAATCATTTTGTGTCCTACGCTTTGCGAAGTTTGAGTCCATAACAACTGTTTGGCGTGATTTTCGTTGACTAAACCCTGGTAGATGGAAATTCCTACCTCTTACAAGGCGTTCACATTCATGTGCTCGGCACAGTATTCTGCGGGGGAAACCAGTGATTTATGGACAGCGGTCTGCTGTCCATAATATATACTGTCCATAATAGAATAAAAATCAAAACGGTTTTGAAAAGAGAAAAGATTGAATTGCACGATTTTTGCAAAAAATAAAATTGACTAAAGTAGCCAAAAAATGGCATTTTCAACGTAGGCAGTCAGTCACCTTAAGTTTCTATGTTTAATATTTTTCATTATATACCCATTTCAAATCGAGTGATTCTTTTTGAAACACCCTGTATATTAATACACTGAGCTTGTATCCTAAATGTCTTGATTAGAAATTTTTCCGTGAGAAAATATAAAGCAAAATTTTGCTAAATTTTATAAAGCTATCTGTATCTAAAAAAGATAGCATTTCCATTTAGTTTAAAGATTAAATAATATAAAAAACTGTCTATATTTCATTATTTTGAATTGTTTGTTGAAAATATTCATTCTTTATTTTAATACAAATTCACGAGATGTAAAACTAAAATTTCAAAAAGTATCACACGCGTCATAAAAAAAAAACCCTATCTTCAAATGAGTAATAAAATGTCCTGTTTTTACACGTAAAACAGACCCTTTTATTCACACTGATTCCGTGAAAGACACTTGTATGTTACATCAGAATTTTTATCTCTTCGTGCAAAAATTATTACTTAGGCCAGTTGCATTATTTTCACTTTGTTTAATGACGTTGCATTGCCTTAATTTAAGAGAGAAAGTGAATATCATCTTTTTAGTATTTAAAAAAAATACTAAGTTTGTTTCTACTCGCACATTTTTGATGTCAAACCACAAAAAATTTTGAACAATTTTATTTATTTCCTTCATTACCCAACTTGACCCGAGGTAGTCTAGTAGTTGCGCGTCGGCTTTTGGTTCTGAGTGGGCTCGGATCGAATCCCGACAAGCCCCATTATGGGGACAGTGGACCTTCAAACCTAACTTTTTTGTTTTGAATAGATTTGCTTGAAATTTTAATATGTTATTAGTACCCTAGATATGTAAAAGTGGTTAAAATTTAATGATGAAATATTAATAATTTATGAATTATGAATTATTAATTATATCAAAAATTGGCCAAATTAAAAATGTTCCATGCGCATTTCTTTTGCATATAATATGGTAATTTTTATTTACCTTATAGAATTAACAATGAAACTTATTGCTTATTTTAAGCATTCATTAAAAATATAAAGAGAAAAAAAATGATAGTGAAAACACCCTTTTTATGACGCAAAATACCTATAAATCATCTTTTCTAGTACAAAATTTAGAAATTCTGAGCTACGACGCATAATTATTTTCAATAAGATTTATTTGATGTACAGTTAAGTATATAAAACTTAAATTTCAAAGCAATACGATAATTAGAAATGCACCCGGAGCAGTTTGAATATTCATATGACATGAAAATTTTTATTTCGAGAAAAACACATTAAAAGTTATTGCTATTAGTAACCACATAATATCTAAATTAAATATAAATGCCTGTAACTAGGAAAGTAATCACAGAAATTAAAAATTATTTTTGCAACACATTCCTACCCGTCCGCAGTTTCCCAATTCAATAAAATAAAAAAAAATGGAATTTTTGGACAAATTTCACAATTTTGAAAGTCCACTGTCCCCTTAAATACATCCGTGTTTAAGCCAGACATGGGCATGTTAAATACGTAGGCGTTAAATACGTAGTCCCACTATGAGGTCACACAGTATGGGAGATGGTACGATTACCCTAGCTGTCGTTCCTGGAGGTGCTCGGTCAATTTTAAGGTGGAACCAGGCTAATTCTGACTTCAACCCTTGTGGTGTCATTAAAAACCGGAGCCCCACTCCTCTTCCCGCTAGCCTACATAGATCTGGAGCGGAAGACTTTCAATCAGAAGGCATTAAGGGGACAGTGAAATTTAAAAATTGTGAAATTTGTCCAAAAATTCGATTTTTTTATTTTATTGAATTGTGAAACTACGGACGAGTAGGAATGTGTTGCAAAAAGAATTTTTAATTTCTGCGATTACTTTCCTAGTTATAGGCATTTGTATTTAATTTAGATATTATGTGGTTACTAATAGCAATAACTTTAAATGTGTTTTTCTCAAAATAAAAATTTTCATGTTATACGAATATTCAAACTGCTCCGGGCGCATTTCTAACTATCGTATAGCTTTGAAATTTTAGTTTTATATACTTAACCGTATATCGAATAAATCTTATTGAAAATATTTATGCTTCGTAGCTCATAATTTCTAAATTTTGTACTTGAAAAGATGATTTATAGGTATTTTGCGTCATAAAAAGGGTGTTTTCACTATTATTATTTTTTTCTCTTTACATTTTTAATGAATGCTTAAAATAAGCAATAAGTTTCATTTTTAGTTCTATAAGATATCCTTTAAATAAAAATTACCATATTATATTCAAAGGAAATGTGCATGAAACATTTTAATTAGGTCAATTTTTTATATAATTAATAATTCATATGTTCATAAATGTTTAATATTTCATCATTAAATTTTAACCACTTTTACATATCTATGGTACTAATAACGTATTAAAATTTCAAGCCAATCCATTCAAAACAAAAAAAGTTAGGTTTGAAGGTCCACTGTCCCCTTAAAAACAACAACAATCACTTCCCAACTTCTTTTTATTTCATTGTAAGGTATTGGGTACGTAAGTTTACGTCACAAAGATTTCAAATAGTTTGTAACCAAATTAGCTGTCGTACTTCCAGGAGGTTACTTTAAAGAATAATCTTAAAATTCATCTAAATTCGTTAAAGAACGTTATACAAAATTCTGGAGAAACTTCAATGCATAGGCCGATGCCTCAATTAAACATATTTCTAACTATGACCGCATGGTTATCTTACAACGATGATGAGAAACAAATAACAGAGAAAGGAAACTAAAAGAGGAGGAAGCAAAGACAATTCGATATTTCGTAGACAAAGTCACAATAAAGTAATAAAAATAATAATTTTAAATAATAACAGTAAATAAATCTAAAATCCTAAAGTTTATTCCTATCTCTAGTACGCAACGTATAGAATGAATTGTGATCCTCACAAAGAATTGTATTTCAGTTATTACTTTGTATGGAGTATAAAATATATGTTACGCTCAAATATGTCAGCTACTTTTAAACAAATTAGAATTATTTTCAATAGTAGAAAATGCAAAACTCTCGATAACGCAGTATAGGAGATTAATACCTAGTATAAACTGTAAATAAATTCATTGAAACGTATTTTTCGGATATAATTAATGCACCGTATTTCCTGCCTAAATTTGCTTTTAGCGTTTCCCAATATTTCTTTTATAATTTGTAAATAGAAGGCTTAATATAAGAAGACATAAATTTTCCAATCTTACGAATAAATGGAACTTTTAAGAACTAGCTAAGAGACTGTTTAAAGTTTAAAAAAATGATTTAGATGTAAAATAAATGGTTGTAATGGATATCATATAATACATTTATATTTTGCATATTCACATATACCTTTCTGCACCAGGTATAATTTGCTATTAAGAACAAGTTTTTTATCCCTAAGAGTATGTAACTCAGGTTTTATAGCTTTTTATGAGTGTATAAATAACACTTTTATTAGCAGGAATAAATAAAGATGTAGTCTACTAAACAAAGGTATTATACAAATTTACTGCTTTATACAAACAGCCACGTTAGTTAATGGCCCAGTAACACAAGCTCACATGACAGGATTTTGTAATACATTAAAGGTAAAATAAGTGACATTGTGTTCTCTTCACATAATTATACTTACCTTTTTTATAGGGGTAAGTCACATGTTCCAAATCTCAAAGAATAATGCAGTGTTGATCTTTTGATCTTTTTTTCACCTTTTCGTAATTATTTGTATAGTTAAAATTAATGTTTATGGGTGTACATCAATTTATTAATGTATATCCGTTTATCGAAATAACAGAGTTAGAAATCCATCAAATTTTTTTTAACTAATAGTTAGGATTTCTTTCAAACAAATGTAAAACTTTTAGCAGTTCAGTAAAATAAATAAAGAACTGTTGAGTATAAAGACGGTTGAATAAACGAAAAAAGTAAAATTTTCAATAAGCGAGTCTGTAAATTTAGTTTTCTTTCTTTTTACATATAAATATATTTGTAAATTTCCCTCATTTTGATCGATTTTCGGATAAGAATCCAAACAACTTCTGAATCATATCTCTAAGTTTGCAATTAGTTCCACGTCCACGGATCAGTGCTTAACGTGAATAGTCAAACAATTGGAGAGATGACTTCCATCACGCTAACTGAAGAGCTGTCTTCACTGCTTTCAAATTGGTAATCGATTTACGAACATTAATTACGGCTTTATGCTTCTCATAGAATGTCACACACTAAAAGACATTTAGGATTCGCTCATTATTATGCAAATACGGATACTCTGCCGAAGAATGCTTTATTGAATTATGACAGCAGCGAAAAGGAGAAAAAGTGCCAAAACTAATTAGAAATAAGTTATTTAAAAGATTCTTTGTAAATCTTAGAAAATCATTGGAGAAATTAACGCCATTCATTTGAATTCTAAGGACTACGTGTAGGTAGATGCGTTAAATAGGGAATTAATCATAAAACTTTTTCAAGTGATTTTGGAATTAATTATTTAATAATTTTTTAAATTCCAGAATAAAAATAAATGAAACTCGACTTGCAAAATGACTCAGACGAGAAACTCAATTTTGTAGATTGTTAAAACTAAAATTAATTTGGCTAATTATTCAATCTTAAGGCAAATTATTACATTTATTTTCAGTGTCTCAGAAAATTGTTAGAACCTATGTAGTTTCCAAAAATAGAGAAAAGTATAAAATTCCAAAAGTATAAAAAGTATACCAAAATGGTACTATAATAAATGTTTTGTTTTAAAAATAAACGAAACTCGACTTGCAAAATGACTCAGACGAAAAACTCAATTTTGTAGATTGTTAAAACTAAAATTAATTTGGCTAATTATTCAATCTTAAGGCAAATTATTACATTTATTTTCAGTGTCTCAGAAAATTGTTAGAACCTATGTAGTTTCCAAAAATAGAGAAAAGTTTAAAATTCCAAAAGTATAAAAAGTATACCAAAATGGTACTATAATAAATGTTTTGTTTTAAAAATAAACGAAACTCGACTTGCAAAATGACTCAGACGAAAAACTCAATTTTGTAGATTGTTAAAACTAAAATTAATTTGGCTAATTATTCAATCTTAAGGCAAATTATTACATTTATTTTCAGTGTCTCAGAAAATTGTTAGAACGTATGTAGTTTCCAAAAATAGAGAAAAGTTTAAAATTCCAAAAGTATAAAAAGTATACCAAAATGGTACTATAATAAATGTTTTGTTTTAAAATTAAACGAAACTCGACTTGCAAAATGACTCAGACGAAAAACTCAATTTTGTAGATTGTTAAAACTAAAATTAATTTGGCTAATAATTCAATCTTAAGGCAAATTATTACATTTATTTTCAGTGTCTCAGAAAATTGTTAGAACCTATGTAGTTTCCAAAAATAGAGAAAAGTTTAAAATTCCAAAAGTATAAAAAGTATACCAAAATGGTACTATAATAAATGTTTTGTTTTAAAATTAAACGAAACTCGACTTGCAAAATGACTCAGACGAAAAACTCAATTTTGTAGATTGTTAAAACTAAAATTAATTTGGCTAATAATTCAATCTTAAGGCAAATTACTACATTTATTTTCAGTGTCTCAGAAAATTGTTAGAACCTATGTAGTTTCCAAAAATAGAGAAAAGCATAAAATTCCAAAAGTATAAAAAGTATACCAAAATGGTACTATAATAAATGTTTTGTTTTAAAAATAAATGAAACTCGACTTGCAAAATGACTCAGACGAGAAACTCAATTTTGTAGATTGTTAAAACTAAAATTAATTTGGCTAATTATTCAATCTTAAGGCAAATTATTACATTTATTTTCAGTGTCTCAGAAAATTATTAGAACCTATGTAGTTTCCAAAAATAGAGAAAAGTTTAAAATTCCAAAAGTATAAAAAGTATACCAAAATGGTACTATAATAAATGTTTTGTTTTAAAAATAAACGAAACTCGACTTGCAAAATGACTCAGACGAGAAACTCAATTTTGTAGATTGTTAAAACTAAAATTAATTTGGCTAATTATTCAATCTTAAGGCAAATTATTACATTTATTTTCAGTGTCTCAGAAAATTGTTAGAACCTATGTAGTTTCCAAAAATAGAGAAAAGTTTAAAATTCCAAAAGTATAAAAAGTATACCAAAATGGTACTATAATAAATGTTTTGTTTTAAAAATAAACGAAACTCGACTTGCAAAATGACTCAGACGAAAAACTCAATTTTGTAGATTGTTAAAACTAAAATTAATTTGGCTAATTATTCAATCTTAAGGCAAATTATTACATTTATTTTCAGTGTCTCAGAAAATTGCTAGAACCTATGTAGTTTCCAAAAATAGAGAAAAGTATAAAATTCCAAAAGTATAAAAAGAATACCAAAATGGTACTATAATAAATGTTTTCTTTTTAAATATGGTTTTATTTAACAAATATATTGAGTAACAAAAGGATAATAATAATATAAACAATTCAACACAAAGAAATTAAAAAGCGAGCATAGACTGCCAAACAAATTGACTTAAAACCTATCATAGCGCTGAAAACTTAAGATTTTTTAATAAAAGATTGCTAATTCAGGAATTAGGGTATGGGTGAATCTTTGTATTAGTCTTTTCATTAGTATTGTATGTGTATTTGCATATATGGTGCATTGAGCCCTTAGTGCAAGTTGACCGTGTATTTCCTTTGACTATCTGTTTCAATGGAGATCTCGGGGCCTTGGGATGTCTTTTGGTTATACCTGCATCCTATTCAGAAAGTTCCCATTGAGATAACTGATTTGGTTAGGCTCCCTGATGACGAGACCAGTCGGTTACCTCGATTTCTGGCTTAAGTTCCGGCACTACTACATAATCTTGCATGGTGCGTGGAGCCCTGAGTGCTTGATTTCTGTTTGTTTTTTGTCTACATTCTTCCTATAATTATCTAGCCCTGTTGGATTATTTATTTTTAGTTATATTTGAGTAACAAAAATAACATTTCCTGTTGAAAATTTAAAATTAACCCACCAGAGATCCCCGTATGTTATTGCGATGGAAAGTAGAATGAAATAAATAAAGAAAGTTTAATTAAAGAAGCTATTTTCTGTTTTAAAACTGAACTTAAAAATGCACTAAAAATTATTTTTGAAAAGTTTTCAATTTGTTTTTGTTATTTCAAAATTAAAAAGGCTGATTCAGAAAAGGAAACGGCATCAGACATCTAATGGGTAGTCTGAAATTCTCATTTGTAAAATGGAAAACCTATAAGTAAAATTGCTAAAACAGTCAGTATAAGGAAGTTAATAGTTTTCTGATTAATTAAGCATTATACATAGAAATATCTTTTAAATAGATGATAATAGAGATAGAGTCAAAGTTAGACTATAAATTTTGAGGTTTTATTGCTATGACTCATTTAAAAATGGAAACGACTTAAGGGGACTCTTAAGTCGAGGAAATAAGGCATATTTTAATCCTTTTTGACTCTTTGTAACTATTTCAATTTACTCCCAATTTTTCCAAATTTTATGTATATGATAAATTGATATATTTATTTTAATAAACAAATTTTCAACTCTCCAAATAATTTTAAATAATTTTTTTTAAAAATGCTTTAGATATACCTTGTTTTTTAAGCATTTTCATTGTATACTGGCTCGCGTTCAGAACTATGAAATTAATTTTACACTTAAATGTATAATTCCTGTTTTATATTTAAAATAAATAATCAAAAATAATATTCAACATAAAGTATTGAACTTTAAATTTTTTTTCAATTTTTTTTAAAACTGTTAAAAATATACTTAAAATTTCTTTAAGTTTTTGCATTAATTTACCCCTGAAAAATAAAAAATATGCAGCGATTGCAATAATTCTAGTTCAGACGCAATAAAATAACATGATTATGCAGTGATAAAATTTTCACGGAATTATGTTTCATAGTTTTTGAGATATCATTTGCGGAATGATGCAAAATTACATTTTGAGAAAAATGAGTTTAAAATTTTTCTTACCATACACTTGATTAGTAATTAAATATTTAGAATATCAATATCTCCCGAACCAAGCGGAATATTTTTATGCGGTTTGCTTTATTTTGTTCAGAGATTATCAGGCTTTAACATATATTTTTTTTCAAAAAATCGAATGTTTTAAAGATTTAAGGGTAGTGAGTCCCCTTAAAATACACTATAGCATTGTAGAACATATAAAATGTATGCAAAATTGAGTCCTCCAAATCATGCAGCAGAACCAAAAGTATCATTCGTTGTGTCCTTCAATTAAAGAATTGTTTGAAAAGGCCTATTTTAGGGATGTCATCCGATCTACAAGCAAAAAAAAACATACATAAGTTAGTACGAAAAAGCTTAGACCTATCTCAAGCCATGAAAATCAAAATTTAGAAGACTGATATGAAGAGTTCTATATTTTTTTACAATATGTTCAAAATGCTATAAAGATTTTCCTTATGAGTTGTCAATAAACATATACAGTAACAGAGATTTAAAGAACCAATATGAACAATACTCACATTTATACTTTTTTAATATTCATATTAAGTGATTATATTGCTAACAAATTACTCTGTTGTACCTAAAACTTACATTTAGGGATTCCAAGCATTTTATAAAAACAATAAACGACAATTTTTTTATGAATAGTTACATACGCAATTGGGAAAACATATTCTTAAAGAAATCGGAAAATAATTATTCAAACAAACATAAACCAAAAACGTATTCCTTATTGCTATTTAACGCATTTATTTCATAATTTCTTTAATATTTTGTGGGATTATAAATAGCGTTTACAACAGATTTTAACCTCTTTGGCATGAATTGAACTAGCTCTCCTGATATTTACGAGTGTGATTTGAATTTTTACTGCTTTTATCGTAGTGTTAAGTTCAGTTATTGCTGCGAAAATAGCTTATATTCGAATTTATGTGATGTGCTTGTATGTTTGCGTCTGAATAAATCTTGGTTTTGTTTTGTTTGGAACGATACGGTACACTGTTGCTACACAAGGGCTAATTAGACCGGGACCTACTGCTTTAAGTCGATTCCGAACGGCTACAAATGTTCATGCCATGAGTAATGCCAGTGCCCTAGCCATTCGGACATCAACCGGCATGAATAAATCTTGAATTGAATTATTTTTTACAATGCTATAGACACGTCAAATGAGGATATTAGCTCATACACACAGCGATATTCGTTTGTTCATCTGTTACTGCGAGACTCATCAGTTGTTTCTCCTCTTATCTGTTGGGCTTTTCAGTATTACCTTTCCTCTTTGCATTCTTGAATGCTTTGTTTCTACACTTATATCAGAGATATCGTTACATTAATTTTCTTTCAATTGAACCATTACAATGTAGAATAGCTCATTGAATATTGCAGTTTGCAAATTTCCTTGATAACCAAATTAATATACATGTATATCATAATTTAGTCTTTTCCACTTTAAAATTGTTGTAAAATGTGATTGAATATTTTATGAAATACTGTATAATTAATGGCATTAACTTTTTATAGAAATTTAAGGAAACAAGGGACCTTGAATCTCTTTTTTTTAAATTTTCAATATTTTACTCTTTATATAAAATGAGAATAATTAATATTTTTACTCCATTAAAAACATTTAGAATTCACAAATAAGTATTTTCTGGAAATAAAAGACCTGGTTTTTGAATAATTCTTCAAAGTGCTCCATGCGCATGTATTTTCTTCTGATTTCTT
This sequence comes from Dolomedes plantarius, assembly GCA_907164885.2. NCBI lineage: Eukaryota > Metazoa > Arthropoda > Arachnida > Araneae > Dolomedidae > Dolomedes > Dolomedes plantarius. The sequence continues at coordinate 208,031,717 of OU015495.1, forward strand.
CCAAATTTGTCAAGATTGTTAAGTGAAGTGTTTGTTACAAAATTGTGAATCATTCCTTGAAACCAAAAACCCTGGTATATAATTTTTTCAAATTTATAAACAAGGAAATAAAGCAAAAAGTTTTAAAAAAAACAGGAAGATTTATAAAGTAATTATTTATGGCTTGAGATTCGTAAAGCAAAAAATCAGTGCGCTGTTATGTTGGTATATATGCTGTAAACATATATTAAAAATTAAGATTTTTTAATGACAAGGAATGCGCATGAAGCATTTTGAAAACGGCCAGAATTTTTGAATTTTTTTTGAAAAACAGGCATCATTCTGCCAAAAAATACTTATTTTGATTCTAAGTATCTTCAATGTGGCAAAAACGAACATAAATTATTCTCATTCTCTAAATGCATTGAAAAAATGGAAATTTAAAAATTCGAAGTTGAAGGTCCCTTAAATGCCGTCGTTCAAAATGAAAATATATTCTCTGGGTACTAACAATATTGGCTTTACAACAATTAAAACTAACTGATCAGTTTTTATAGTTTGCGAATAGTCCAGATTTTATTATTTAATTCAAAAGAAATAGGTACCTCTGATTTAAGAATGTTTTACTGTATCAAATTCACTTACGGGGACAGTGGACTTTCAAAATTGTGAAATTTGTCCAAATATTCGATTTTCTTAATTTTATTGAATTTTGAAACTACGGACGAGTAGGAATGTGTTGCAAAAAGAATTTTTAATTTCTGCGATTTCTTTCCTAGTTATAGGCATTTGTATTTAATTTAGATATTATGTGGTTACTAATAGCAATAACTTTTAATGTGTTTTTCTAAAAATAAAAATTTTCATGTCATACGAATATTCAAACTGCTCCAGTTACATTTCTAATTATCGTATTGCTTTGAAATTTAAGTTTTATATACTTAACTGTATATCGAATAAATCTTATTGAAAATGATTATGCTTCGTAGCTCAGAATATTTAAATTTTGTACTTCAAAAGATGATTTATTGGTATTTTGCGTAATAAAAAGGTGTTATCACTATTATTATTTTTTTCTCTTCATATTTTTAATGAATGCTTAAAATAAGCAATAAGTTTCATTGTTAGTTCTATAAGGTATCCTGTAAATAAAAATTATCATATTTTATGCAAAAGAAATGCTCATGGAACATTTTAATGAGGCCAATTTTTGATATAATTAATAATTCCTAATTCATAAATTATTAATATTTCATTTTTAAATTTTAATCACTTTTACATATCTATAGCACTAATCATATATTCAAATTTCAAGCAAATCCATTCAAAACAAAAAAAGTCAGGTTTGAAGGTCCACTGTCCCCTTAAACCCTAAACGTAAAGGACCATAAATACACTCATGAATACATTATTGGATATTTCTACCGCCAGGTTATGTTTAAGTAGAAACAATATGAACAGCCCAAATTTGATGTATTCATTCTATGATAATGCCTTGTTCAATATGCATTCTTACGTATTCCTTGAAGCTGAGTTACAGAATATTTGAATTAACATATAGAGAGATGTATTTAGTGGCAAAGTTCGTGACTTCAAGGAAACCGAATTTAATTTTCCCAGAGCATGACATATTTCGATGAGAATCATTTGTTTGGTTTCTTACCAGGAAATTATATGTTATTCTCTTTAACATATTAATTAGGTTTCTCTTAATCAAATATTTATTCACTTCTCAGGTTTAAATACATGGCAATGATGAATGCTTTCATTTATTCTCATTCGTTATAACTGTTTTCTTCGTGATTCTACTTACCTTTGAATGGTGATATAATTAATCTTAGAAAACTCACTTCAAATCTGTTGGGCTGAAGAAGATAAATTATCTTAATTTTTGGCACTGTGTGTTATATACCATAGAGCAATGCTCAAACGGGAGTGAATATTTTTTTACTTTTAAGAAAATTCTTAAAATATAAATACTATATTTTCCAGGGAATAATTGTAGAAAGAAACTTTAGTTATAGAAATTCTTAAAATGTGCAAACTGTCATAGGGACATGACAGTAGTGTTACGGCATGGAAAAAAATACAAAATAAAATAAAATAATTGTTAAATGCAATAAAGAAACAGGGCAATAAAAGAGAAGAGAAGAAAGCCATAGACCGGAACGAAAATTAGAGATAATGTTCGTAGCAATAAATAGAAGTGGAAGAGAGTGAAAATAAAAGAAAATTTATGATGGCTATAAAACGGCCCACCCAACTTGAATCCAAAGCATGGGAAAAAGTTAAAATTGAGGGAGAATTTATAAATCCCGCCCTCGACGCGCATTGGTAAAAGGGGATTGAGGAGTGGCAGCACGGACGAATGGCGATGGCATGATAATTTCCAGATAACCAATGTAAATTATAAGAGGCGGAGACATTAGTAAGAAAATATATGAAATAAAAAATAGTGTGAAGGCAGGGAGATAACCTGGGAAGTTAGAGTCTGTCAGAAGTTGTCGAGCGCCCAGTGTCCCATGCCGAGTGTCTGCGATAAACGACGGAGCCGTGTTCGGATGCAGTAAAGTTTAGAGAGATAGAAGTTGTCGAGCGCCCAGTGTCCCATGCCAAGTGTCTGCAATGAACGACGGAGCCGTATTCCGGATAAAGAGATGCCCGAATTACATTTGATGATAAAGACGACGAATTCATCATTACGAGTGCCAGCTGCCCAGAGGGATTCAACCGTAATCTGCTGAGGTACCGACTTTGCATTTCCCTTTTATATTGTATCATTGCTTCTCAGTGTATAGCCATAAGGATTAAGATAGAGCGCGATGAATATAGTTTTTGAGTATAAGATGTTGAGTAATAGACCGATAATTCGTACCAACAATTTAATATAATGTTTTGCATATATATATGAATTAATTTAGTAGGAGTAAAATTGAAAATAATATGTATAGAGGCAGTATGAAATATTGTTATAATAAGTGAATGAATCAAACATAGGTGTCGTAAAGAATTAATTTAGTAGGAATGAAGTTATTGTGGTAATAATGTGTAAATGCAGGAGGAAATATTGAGTAATTTTGGAGTGTATTATTTATGTGTGTTAATATTCAATAAATTGATTTGTCAATATAACCAGAGTTAATTTCCAATATTTGGGAAGCACATCAATGTACTAGCCACAATCATGAACCAATAAGTTACTAAATCAAAATCATAATTAATAAATATAATTAATATAAGAATAATATAATAACTCCCAATCCCAATAATTTCATTTAAAATAATATAAACAATTTAAATTACGGTTACACAAACCACAATAAAGGCGAACATTTTGAAAACCTGTTTCACCATTATTTCTGTTATATTATATTTTCTCCCGGAAATAAATTCATATTTCCTTTTTTTTACAATGATCATAAAAATGTTATCATTCAGTATGTTCTACATGTACCAATAAAGCGACAGTACTGAAATTAAACTCCTCACGTGCATTTTTTTTTTCACCTGTAGACTTTTCAATGGTTAAATTTATCTCACATATTCAAATGTTAGATAAGTGTCTGGGACCAAATTGCATGTGTCCGAAGTGCTTTCCCCACACTTTCCGGCCATTGGGAAGTCGTAACACTCTGTCTCTCTGTGTAGGGTGTTCTAGCAGGGACTCAATTTGGTTTACACTACCACCTGGAATCGGGAATTATAAATGATTGAACCCACATTCTGTACTCTCCTCTGATATTTGAGCTTGTAAATGACATTACAGTCAATACACGCACGCACGCACACACGCACACACACACACACACACACACACGCACACACGCACACACACACACACACACACACACACACACTATATAT
>OU015495.1:208040559-208074511 GCA_907164885.2 Dolomedes plantarius
TGTATATATACGATGAAATGCTTTTTAGTTGGAGTTTGGAATAGAGCTTTTGCGTTGATGTGTAATATTTTAGAACTCGTTAGAAAGTTAAGGAAGTTAGTAAAGGATAGTAATAAAGGAATAAAGGAAGTTAGTAATAAAGGAAGTTAGTTTGAAAGACTTGAATGTTTAATGTAATGAACCTGTGAAGCCAGGTAGGCTAGAACAGATAGCAAAACCATTATTGTCTATGTTATTTTTAATTTCTTTTGAACGTGGTTCTACAACTAGCTTCAGAAGAATAGACAAGTTTAAAACAATCAAACGACATATGTATGGTCTAGTTTCATTTCTTTTTGTTGTCTACAAATGTTCTTTATACATTTCATCCTCAATTATTTTTGTTAGGTGAGTGTTCTTTTGATGTTACTAACTCTTATTTTGAATTAAGACAGAGATAATACGTTCAAATAAGAATTTATATTTTCTAGTTGAAGTAGAAATGACGGGAAGCCAGGGCCGGATTTAGATGAAAAAAGGCCCTAGGCTATTCCACTTATGAGGCCCTTTCACCTCTCATTTTTAAATTTGTAAATTACACGAGGGATAATAAAATACATCATTACTGTGATATATATCAATATATTAAATGAAACATGTTGCTATTGGTACTAACCTCGCGGTACTAATCCCCGCGTCACAAGTGACGTGTCTCCGTAATGTGATTCAAAAAAGTTGCAGTCGGAACAGACCCAATTTGCCGAACGCGTTGATCTTAACCAATACATTTTTATGTTTGTTTATCTATATATATAAAAGAGCTTATCTGTTTGTTTGCCCGCTATAGAATCATAGACTGTTTCACCCACCGGGACCAAATTCGGCACAGTTAAGGTTTAGGACCCGAGAAACTTAAATCAGGAAAAACGAAATTTGGGGCTCAATTAGTTTTTTTAAAATTAATTTTTTAATGATTTTTGTGCCCCTAAGCGCACCTCTTAAATATGGATACAGTCCCTTCACCACAACCAGTCTAATTCGATACGTGGGAGAAAAGTGGTTTGTTCTGAGGGGTGGTTTGAGAGTTGGTCTGGGGGTGACGGGGGGAAGAAGTGTTTATTTTGCGGGGGGTGCAGCCCAGTATTTTTTTGATGGAATGCATGAAAAATTTTATATCTATATATATCCCCGGGCAACGCCGGGCAAAAATGCTAGTTAGTCATATGCGTAGAATTTCTCCTCATTTTCGGTCCAGTGTTTTAGTGTTCACTGTTTTTAAAATAGTGTAATTTTAATTTTGCTAACATTTTGAATGTAGGCCCCTCTTGATCTTGAGACCGTAGGCTGAAGCCTAGTTAGCCTACAGGAAAATCCGGCCCTGCGGGAAGCGAATTAATTCTACCGACATGAACTTCGACTGTCATAGTACCATATTCTTAGCCCTTAGGTGTTAAACTCTTAGCCTTCGAGTTGTGATGCTAATTCAGCACAGAGGGAAGATGAATGCAAAAGAATAATTGAACAGTACAGCTTATAATAATGCATTAAGGGGACTCACGACTCTTAAGTCGAGGAAATAAGGCATATTTTCATCCTTTTTGATTCTTTGTAACTATTTCAATTGATTCCCAATTTTTCCAAATTTTATGTATATGATAAATTGATATATTTATTTTAGTAAACAAATTTTCAACTCTCAAAATAATTTTAAATAATTTTCTTTTAATGCTTTAGATATACCTTGTTTTTTAAACATTTTTATTGTATACTGGTTTTCGCGCAGAAATATGAAATTAATTTTACACTTAAATGTATGATTCCTGTTTTATATTTAAAATATATAATTCAAAATATAATTGAACATAAAACATTCAACATTAAAATATTTTTAAAATTTTTTTTTTTAAAACTGCTTAAAATTCCTTAAATTTTTTCATTAATTTACCCCCTTGAAAAAATAACAAAATGTGCAGTGATTTCAATAATTCTAGTTCAGACGCAATAAAATAACACGATTATGCAGTGATAAAAATTTCATGGAATTATGTTTCATAGTTTTTGAGATATCAGTCGCGGAATGATGCAAAATTTCATTTTGAGAAAAATGAGTTTAAAATTTTTCTTACCATACACTTGATCAGTCATTAAATATTTAGAATATCGATATCTCCGGAACTAAGCGGAATATTTTCATGCGGTTTGCTTTGTTTTGTTCAGAAATGATCAGGCTTTAACATATATGCTTTTCAAAAAATCGAATGTTTTAAAGATTTAAGGGTAATTAGTCCCCTTAATAGGAACCTTGAGTACATTTAATTTTTAAACATTTACTCAATTGAAGCGTGTGCTGTTGAGGTTAAGGAACTCTAAGAATGAATTAGAAGCTTGTAAACATAACAATATAGATTTATTTATTTAAGCAGAGATGTATTGTTGCAGCTCATATACTGTTTTTGGATTGTGACGATACACCTGGTGTTTGAAGTACCCCCAAAGAAAAAAATCGAATGGCATCAAATCTGGCGAATAGGGAGGCCAATCCATGTCACTTGCGTATGCTACTTGCTGTGAAAACATTGTTTCACAGTTTTTCCCAGTCAGCAGCGCCATCTGTTGACGAACTTTGTAACTAATTTTGAAAATTGGTTAGAATAAATTAACTGATTACCTAAGCAGAATGCAGCAAACCGTACATTTATATATATATATATATATATATATATATATATATATATATACATATACAGTGGAATCTCGATCGATCGTTTTCGGATCCATCGTTTTTCCGTAGGTGTCGTTCATTTTATCCAGTCCCAACGATCATATTGCTTTGTTATTTTTCCGCATCTATCGTTTTCCCGCATTTATCGTTCATTTCAATCGATCCCTTGAAAAACGATAGATCAAGATTCCACTGTATATATATGTGTATATATATATATATATATATATATATATATATATATATATATATATATATATATATATATATATATGTATATATAAACGCAGTTGGATAGAGGAACAGACGTAGAAAATGGTACTTATTATTGGATGCTGTGTTGTTTTTATGTACAAATACAAATTTTAGGGAGTAATTTTTAAATGCTGGGAAATATAAATTTTATTTTACATTGTTTGGAATTACTAATGGTACTTGAATAATTGAATAGTGTATAATGTTTTGTATCATTATCCTACACATTTGTTTTTAACTCTTAACTTTTCACCATCGTTTTGTAAAAGACTATAAGTCATCAATGGAGGGAACTTTCGGAAACTGACTATTACTTGGAGGTGTAGAAAAATAGATTTTCAAGAGAATTTATTATTTGATGGGATTTGAATTATTAGATTTTTGAAAACCAACATTCCACCAAATCATTTTTACACTTTAAATATTGAGTTATAAGAAATAAATGGAATTTTCTACCCTTTCAATCTGTCATCCGTTATTGATTGGTATAAATACATTAAACTTCAAGCACATTCCCATACTTTTCCTTGTTTCATTTTCAAACCTTTCGCAGAAATTTCTTTAATCCACTGCGTCTTCCTTTTTAAAACTTGAAAAATAATTCATACTTTAAGTCATTATCGTATGTTTCAGAATACATTCCTTTAAGTTATGACAAATGAGAAAAATCTGTGAATTATATGCTTTTATTTATACTTTTTTGCAAATTTCATATCACTAAATTTTGAATTCAAAATTAGGTACAGCAGCAAATGAACACGTATTTTATTCTTTGACTTACAGGAGTTCATAATTATTTTCATCTTTGAATTCACTACAAGGTAATAAAATCAAATTGAAAAGAAATAAACTTGTAATACTTAAAATATTATTATAGTTTTTTTTACGTCAATTTTCTACAAAGTTGAATTTGTAAATTAGCATTACTTGATTTAAACACGTTTTTCATCCTCATAATACAGTGAATCTGAATCCAGCAACTTATCAATGTCTGTTGGTATGTTTATAATGTCTTAAATATATATAGCAACTTTTTAAAATATCCTAAATCTAGAGAGAGGTGTAACCTTACTATTTCAATGTAGCCGCGTTGTCAATATTTTCGATTTTTAAATTACAAGGGACTTTTAACCTCTTTTTTTTAAATTTTCAATTTTTATCTCTACATACAAAATGGAAATAATTAATATTATTTTTAATACATCGAAGGGTCTTAGAAATTCACAAATAGCTATTCTGGGTCATAATAAGGCATTTGAAAAAAAAAAAGCCATTATTTTTCAAAAAGCTCCATGCGCATTAAATTTTATTCTGATTTCTTACAAATTTCTCGGAATTGTTAACTGAAGCGTTTATCCCAGAACTTTGCATCGTTTTTTTGAAAGCCCAAAGATTTTCCAAATTTGTAGGCCATTATATGAAGTAAAAAAATGCAAAAATATAAAAAAATGAAAGGGCCTATGAAAAAAATTCAAAAATATGGCTTTAGATTCATAAAAAAAATTCAATGCACAATTTTGTTTATTATACATGGTAATCTTAAATGTAAATAAAAAAACAGGTTTTATTTAGGATAAGGAATCCGCATGAAACATTTTGAAAAATGCAAAGAGTTTTGAATTTTTTTGAAAAACAGGCATCATTCTACAAAAAATACTTATTCAAAGGGTCTTCAATGTATTGAAAATGAATATTAATTATTCTGACTCTGTATATAGAGTTACAAATTGAAAATTTGAAAATTCGAGATTGAAGTACCCCTGTCTCCTTAGCTTGGTTTGGTTTCGAGCTCTGCGGTCAACTTTTTGCTACACAAGGGACCTACAGTTTAAAGCCGATTCCGTACGGCTACAAACACACATGACAACAGTGGAACTTGAACCCACACGTTCTGAACCAAAGCCCCGCGCCCTAGCCATTAGGTCATCAGCTGGCCCTTGCAAATCTTAAGACATTGTTGTATAAACATAATGAGATATTTCAAAACTAAAAATAACTTAATTATCGACCTTCTTAAAATGAAATCTTGCATGACAACTCCAGAAAATATTGTAGCTAAAGGAGAAGCAGAAACATCCGTATAAAATAAAGGAGACGACACTGATTGCGACGCAAAGAGAAATTGCCGACAGAATCTCCCCCATCATTCTCAAACTCTTTCGAAAAGCACGGAGAAAGTATTATTAAAAATGTTTATAACATAATTTTTGTAAGGTATACATAAGATTCGATTCCCAAGAATCGAACTTTTGAGTGAATGAATTAAAGAAGCTGCTTGAGATATGCTAATTTCGGTATACGCGGTGGGTATAAATACCATGCAGCTTGATTAAAGAGAAGAAGGTGTTAAGGTTGATAGATAAGCGAGAGGGAGCTACGAGGAAAGCAGCTCCAGGTGTTAACCGGCGCTAGTGCTTAGGGGGCCCAAAGTTTATCATGGCAGTACTGCTGGTTTGACTCTCTGATGGTTTGTGAGTATTTGCAAGGTGTATTTCTATTGAATGTTAATATATATTCCGTACAAGTAGTACGTATGCTTATTGCTGTAAAAGCAAATTCTATATGTGCAACGAATTCAATAAACATTGTTTCATGTATAAACTGTGTTTGTATCAAATTCAAATAGAGTGCCTCCTCAAGAAATCTCTACAATTTAGTTTATTGTTTTCTACAAGTAATGATGTAATTCCGCCTGTGTTGTTTTTACATTGACAAGCGACATTATAGGCCTCCTCTTTTTGGCTATACGCGAATTAGAATGTGGATTAGCAGTGGTTCTTAAGGCTGCTATGTACTAAGAAAAAAAATCGTATTTCCCTTTTCCTCTTCTTGCAGACTCTTGTGGTGGGAGGAATCCAGTTGACAGTTCGAGAATTCCACCCCCTTAGGATTGACATTTTGAGGGATTGTAATGGCTCTCTCTCTATGGGGAGGGGGGGGTTAAGCGCTGCCCCCAAATTTTTTATTTAAAATATATTTTTGTCAACTATTTACAGGTGCATAAATGCTGATAATCCAATAAAATTGGTATTGTGAGATAGCCCGAACTTTTCTGCAAAGCGCTACAGGATTCATTTTATAAATTTCGTCCACCGAAGGAATTTATGAGCGTTTAAAACACACTATACCAGATATTTCCCCGAATAATTTAGATTTTAAAATATTAATTGCATTTTTTTTAAAAAATGAAAAATGTACACAAATGTAAAATTTCTTTCTCTATGACGGAGTACAATTTTAAAAACCAGATATTTCCCCGAATAATTTAGATTTTAAAATATTAATTACATTTTTTTAAAAAAAATGAAAAATGTACGCAAATGTAAAATTTCTTTCTCTATGACGGAGTACAATTTTAAAAAATAATCTTTGAATCCAAGTCGGCAATCCGGGGACAAATTTTCTCCATAGGTTAACATTAAGGTGAGCGTATCCAATGGGGTTAGCATACAGCAGCCTTAACATTTTTGGTGTCGTGTACCCCCTTTGATAATCAGTTGAAAATTATGGACCTCTCCTTCTGATCCTCAAACACCGTGAAGACTCAAAATTAAATGAATTACTTTGTTAAAGTTTTACGAAAAATGTTTAAAGCTAACCTAAAACAGCTATTTATACTACTAACACAATATTGTAATATACTACTAACACCGTGTTAGTAGTATAAGTTGGTAGTACTGTGTTAGTAGTATAAGTTGTGTATACTACTAACACAGTATTGTAGTATACTACTAACACAGTATTGTAGTATACTCCTAACATTGTGTTAGTAGTATAAGTTAGTAGTACTATGTTAGTAGTATAAGTTGTGTATACTACTAACACAGTATTGTAGTATACTACTAACACTGTGTTAGTAGTATAAGTTAGTAGTACTGTGTTAGTAGTATAAGTTAGTAGTACTGTGTTAGTAGTATAAGTTGTGTATACTACTAACACAGTATTGTAGTATACACAACTTATAGAAAATATTGCTAATGAATCATTTAATATTTACTTACGAAAAAAAGCTGAGACTAAAACTGTAGGGATATAATATGAACAGTAACACTTTACAAAACACTCTACCGAGTGACTACTAGATATAGTTGTACATCTAATTGAATTCAAATTCAAGAGCTTCTATATGGTTTCATTAATTTTCTAATTGAACGAATTAATCTAATTTAATTTAAAATGAAATGTTCTGAAATGTGTGTTTTGTCGCATGAGAAAGTTTCTGGACGAGAATTTTCCTTTAAGTCGGTGGACCCGCTGAAATTTATTGTCACCCTTTAAAGGATCCATAGACCACAGGAATAGATGCCATAGCGTGTCAAAAACCAACACAGCGGTAAACGCTTTTTACAAAATAGGAAAAAATTTTCTCCCAATACCTGGAAGTTTATTGATTCTAGTCATAAATTTTAGGTAGGAATGATACAATAAAAAAGTTATCAGGAAGTTCTGATAAATAAATCGGATTTAAAATATAAGAAAATGTCCTAAAAGTAAAATTCTTTTGTAGTTAAAAAATTATTGATTTATAATAAAGCATTATACAGAATTTTGATGGCAAATAATGAGGAGCATTGAATTGCATGGAAGTCACTAATTGAAAGAGGATCTTTTAAAGAAAATATATAAATTATTTACTTCTTCAATAATATAAAGGAGAGATTATTGCACGTAAATTGTAGAAACATATTAAACAGAAAGATAAATATGTTAGGGGCATTTATGAACCATAGGTTCTGAAGATTATAATTTTTACTTAAAAATAAATATGACCAGTTTAAATTATTTGAAGTTATGAAACACAAAAAAAGTCCAAGTGAAAAGTATTAAGTTGATTCTGTTTCAAAGAGATATTTGTTTCGAGTAAACAATTTTATGAAAGGAAATGCTCCTAAGATATTACAAAATCCTGTCTGGAAGATTCAAAAGTTTTACTGTATGTATTTGGTGTTTCGTGTAAATACAAAATATATTATTCGAGTGCAGCTGCCTGGTTTTTAAAATCTTTTCCTTGAGAACAATAATTCAGATGCAATTTGAAATGAGAACGAAAATCACCAAAATCATTTGTTTTAAAACATTTATCGCAGAAAATACATTAATATAAGGAAAAGTTGAATCTAAACATGGAACACTTGTTTTATATTGCAAATGCAGTTTGAAAATATTAACTGATCAGTGAACGTTACTTACTACGTTGGAAGATAGATGGTAGGTTGGAAGTATCACCGCCAGCTTTTGCTGCATGCTTTAGGGGGGAAAAAGCTTAGCTTTTAAGGCTGCTATGTACTAAATCCATTGGATTCGCTCACCTCAATGTTAACCTATGGAGAAAATGTATCCACGGATTGCCGACTTGGATTCAAAGATTTTTTTTTTAAATTGTACTCCGTCATAGAGAAAGAAATTTTACATTTATGTACATTTTTCGTTTTTTTTAAAAATTTGCATTTAATATTTTAAGATTTAAATTATTCGGGGAAAAATCTTATATAGTGTGTTTTAAACGCTCATAAATTCCTTCGGTGGACGAAATTTATAAAATGAATCCTGTAGCGCTTTGCAGAAAAGTTCAGGCTATCTGACAATACCAAGTTTATTGGATTATCAGCATTTATGTACTTGTAAACAGTTAACAAAAATATATTTTAAATAAAAAATTTGGGGGCAGAGCTTAACCCCCCTATAGAGAGAGAGCCATTACAGTCCCTCGAAATGTCAATCCTAAGAGGAGAGGGGGGGATTCTCGAACTGTCAACTGGAATCGTCCCATCACAAGAGTCTGCAAGATCAGGAAAACGGAAATACGATTTTTTTTCTTAGTACATAGCAGCCTTAAGAACGCGCTTTGTACACTGTAGGTGTTACCAGTAGTGCTTTTATAAATAATACCTATAAGTTATTCGTATTTTACGCACTTGTAGGATATATACTGATACTTTTTTTTGTTGTTAAAGTTCATCAGACCCAAGAAACAGCTACTTAGCATTATCACACACACATACAAATACTGAAGCAATGTTTGATTCCAACCTAATTCTTATCGCATAAAGGAATTTATCGAAAATAAACCGTGACTCTGAAAATGAAAAAATTATTATGACTCTTCTACTAAGAAGATCCTTTAGAGTTTTCCTTATCTAAACGTTTCTCTATTTGGCACAGAAATATGTTTGCATACTGTTAAATTTCCGACCTGCTAGGTAACTCTTCGTTTCATTTTTCGCCTTATTAGCTTTTTTAGACGCAAAATTGGGTCATGCTGGATTTTCCAGAGAAACCACGTAGCACTAGATTTGTCTCTTATTTTCAAAATGAATTTTTACTACGGATGCTTTGTCTTAGTATTTTATACATAGTTTTAACTACTTTGTTCATAGCTTCAGTCATATTGTAAAGAACTGCATAGTTAAAAATACAGGGTGTTTCAAAAATAATCACCACATTTGAAATGAGTATATTATGAAAAATATTGAACATAGAAACTTAAAATTAATCTTGTATTACATGGCTGATCATAATGTTTTTTTTTACAAACCAAATTAAAGGAGCTCAATATTCCCACCTTTGGATGGACGACATATTTCTATACGGTAGGCAAATTCGATCCAAACTTTTGCGAGCATTTCTGCATACACTGCTTCCACGTCTGTTATGCGTGCACAGACAATCCGTGTCTTGGAATTGTTTATACCCTCGCCTAATACTCTAAGAGATAGGAACTTCAATCTACCAGGGTTTAGTCGACGAAAATCGCGCTTAACTGTTGTTACGGACTCACACTTCGCAAAGCGTAGAACACAAAAGGATTTCAATAAACAGGAAAACCAACGCAAATAAAGCACAAATAGCGATAAGATGTAATTATTTTGCATACCGCCGTTTCGAAGCTACAAAGGAGCTTCTTCATCAGTGCAACTAACTTAGTGGCAGCTCAAAAAAGCCGAAGACTAAGCCAAAAGCTAAGCCGAAGGCTTAGTCTCCAACTTTTTTGAGCTGCCACTAAGTCCGTTGCACTGATGAAGAAGCTCCTTTGTAGCTTCGAAAGGGCCGTATGCAAAATAATTGCATCTTATCGCTATTCGTGCTTTATTTACGTTGGTTTTCCTGTTTATGCCTCGAGCACAAAGGTTGTATCTTTTCTTTTCACAAAAGGATTTCATTTGTGCATTCGCCATCTTTGCAAACACTGAAGTGGCCGGCGAAGGAAGAGCGTTAGCGCTACATGTCGGCAACTGCGTGAAACTGAAGAATCTCCCTCTTTCTGCCTATACATTATTCGATCAAAATGGATTAAAAGATGAATAGTTATGATTTTTTAAAAATCGGATGATTCTTTGATTTCTGTTGTGTAGTCGCCATCTTCACAAACACTGGAGTGGCGGGCGAAGGAAGAGCATTAGCGCTACACTTCGGCAACTGCATGAAATTCGAGATTTCTCCCTTTCTGACTGTACATTATTCGATCAAAACGGGTTAAAAGACAAATAGTTATGATTTTTTAAATCGGATGATTTTTTTAAACACCCTGTATATCTATAACAATAAGGTGTTATATAACTAGCTTCTTTGTATTTGCCCAACACTTCTTCATATATCTATTGCTTCACCTTAAAAATAAGTATGCTTGCTGGAACAATGAGTCCCTTTTCCTGCTTGCCGCAGTGCTTATTTGACCACTACAACATACAGTCAACCTCTTTAATAAACTTCCAATACCTTAATAGATATTATATAAATATCTGTCTTATAGAGAATGGAATGAATATAATATTTTTTTGCATACCAAAGTAACATTTTCAAAAGCACTTAATAAAGACTTGCAAAGAATGTCATTTACAGTGCTTTAAGATGCATTTTATTTAACATGTGAAGGCAGATTTAATTTTGAAATTAACGGACAACACCTTTGACATTTCTAACAAAAATCGTTATTTTATTTTCAGTTGTATTTCTTTGACACTTTTTTTTACTCTTAGAAGAGTTCTATTTACTGATGTAACGATGTGGGAGGAAAAAAAGATATTAAATATTTTATTTTAGATAGAATTTTTCATGAAGTCTTTAGAAAATCAGATGCTCTGTAAAATAAAAAGAAACTCAAACAGGAAATTGAATTTCGAGAGTCAGATGGATATTTGTTAAATACTTCGCTTTTAATTTTTCCACTCGGAACTTACTTTTCGGAACTTAAGTTTTAACAAATGTGTTCAAAGTTAGTTTTCTTACATGCCCTATATAGAAAAAGGCTGGGAAATGAAGCATTCAAAAGAACTTTTAATTTAATACTGACTGAATACGCAAATTTATTATTTTGATGACAAGAAATTCATTTATTCTTCAAGATTTAAAAAAAATGGAGAGGAATTTTTAGTTCCTGTTAATTTGACGTTTATAAAACTGGTCGCTTGTTGGTTTTGTTTGAGTTCTGGAAGGGATGTGGGACTCTACCCTAATTTACTTACGAAAGAAAAATCTTAAAGTGTACTCTACAAAAAATAAAAGGGGATTGTGGGATTTAAAATCCGATACAACGTTTTAATCAAGAGTTCAGAAACCGAACGCACTAAATGCAATTAAAGGTAGGCAAACTAGACCGTTTGCCCTTTGACCAAGTCAGTCTAGCAAACTACAAATTTGCATTACCGGACAAAATTCAAATTGAATATAAGAGATATAAAAGTAAAAACAAATTTAGATGCAAAACATTCATTTATTCTTCAAAAAAAAGCATCATATTTAGTTCCGGAGAATAATCTTATAAAACTGATGTCTCATTGGCTTTCTTTGAGTTCTGGAAAAGATGTGAACTACTATACTTACGAAGAAAAAATTTGAAAGTGTTCTCTTTCAATTTTTACTAGAGAAGAAAACAGAAGAAAACAGAATCGTGAAATTCAAAACTCGATACATCTGTCTTAGTCATGAGATTATAAAACAGTACGCATAAGCTGCAATTAAAGGTAGACAAATTGGACCGTTTCGACATTTTGACAAGTCAGTCTAGGAAAACTGAAAAGTAATATCTGAGGGTAAATAATTTAAAATGAATAAGAATGATATCATTTGCAAGAGCGAATTTTTAATAGCGATATCAGCTAAAATAAATTACATGAAACATATTCATTTTTGATTCATTTTAATCATAAATGAAACATATATGAATTAATTAAATCGGAATCTAAGTTTGACATTAATAATTAAGCACGGATTTAATTATGCATAGTTCACTGAACTGGGGTGCATTAAATTTGCTCAAACACATAATACGTCATTTATTTTTCAGAGCCAAGTTGCATTTAGTTCATTAACACTTGCATATCCAAATTATTTATGTTGCCGTTCTTTGGAGACTAAAATATTTTTGTTTTAGTTTCATAAGAGCATTTCCGATTATACTGAATAATCAATAGACTTTGAAGGTATTGCATTATCTAGAACACATAGTCTTTCCCCTGACAGGGAAATGCAGAATATTTTTTGATTCTAACTTTGAGAAATATTTTAAGCTTTTAGAACTTTTGCTGCTGAACTTGTCACTTGAAATGCAACAACGACTGTTTGCAAAGAAATGGACTCAAATATTTCATTTAAAGATATGTAATTGTAAGGACATATCTATGAAAAGCAATTAAATTTTATTTTTCTGTGTTATAAGGCTAATAAGTTTAAATACAGATATGTATACAATAACTTCCTCGTCTTAAATTTTATATAGAAAATCCCGGAAATTATAGTCGCACTGTTACTACCAAGAGGTGCTTTACTCACCATTCAATATCCAAAATAAAGTCTAAACTTGTTGATCTGCTAATCGCTTTTACCTTAAAATTTTGTCTTCCCTGAAATGATCAAATCGAAGAAAAATTCATAGACTTCAGTCGCATTGAAAATAAAAATTGATACTTTTATTGCCCTCCAATATATACATGCATACATATGTATATACAGACATGCATATATTTGTATATAAATATTTAAACGCACACAGCCCCATATATATATATACAGGGTTTCCCATAAATACCGCCCAAACTCTGCACAGTCAGATTCCTCGCTGGGAGTACATAAAAAATGCCCAAAGAACTGTACCTGTGCGACTCATAGTTTTCGAGAAAAATACGAAAAACAAAGTATGACGTCACATCCGGTGCAAAGAAATAACACTTCATTTGACACATCAACAGCAGTAATTGCATATCTTTTCCGACGATAATGTTCAAAATGTTCGCCGTCATGCATGCGCGTGCCGTGGAATGACGTTAAGCCGTCGTTTAACTGGTATTTAAAAGGCTGCACCTTGCAGCTACCGGTATTCTTCGCATGGCGATCATGTATTCCGTTCGTGAATATTGCGACATGTATTTGATCTACGGCCAATGTGATGGAAATGCCTCACGAACTGCTAGGGAGTATGGCCGTCGATATCCGTCACGATGCCAGAGTCCTCCCGATGCCAGAGTCATCCGCAGGCTGGACGGCGGCCTGCGTAATACTGGAGGCTTCTGCCAGACACACAGCCGTCACGATGTTGGAAGACCGCATAGCCTGCCTCGATATGCACGGTGGACACTTTGAACATCTGCCTTTATAAATATTTGCAAATACTGCTGCTGATGTGTCAAATAAAGTGTTTTTTTCCTTGCACCGGATGTGACGACATACTTTGTTTTTTGTATTTTTCTCGAAAACTATGGGTCGTACAGGTACAAGTCTTTGGGCGTTTTTATGTACCTTTAACGAGGAATCTGGCTGTGCAGAGTCTGGGCGGTATTTATGGGACACCCTGGATATATAAATATATGTATTACTAAATATAAAAAATTATAAATAAAATTAAAAACTAAAGTAAAAATATAAATAAGATAAATTACTCTTAGTAATAAAAATAAAATAACTAAATTAATGAAGGATTATTAGTCCTAAAACACAGTATCCATAGAGTCAGTTTCTGCGTTTCCATAATCTCCATGGTTGCAAGTTTTGTGACGTCAGTCATCTTGCGGTTAATTATTCTTAACTTCCACTCTGACTAGCGCCAGTCTTGGTGTTCTATGGTTAAGTAACTCTAAATTCAATTCTACTGTTTTTCATGGACTGTAGTGTCTGAGTATGTTTATTGTTATACATCATACTTATCTGAAACAGTCCATTAGGTTTTTAGACAGTATTGACACCGCTGAAGATTCGATACTGTCTAAAACCACTTTCAATCTTATATTTTCATGTTTTTGGTTCCTGGCTGTAGTAGCTTTAGTGCTCATACTGGTTTTTCTTTCTCAACTATATATATATTATATATATATATATATATATATATATGTATATATATATACATATAATATTAAAAACTAGTAATTTCTTAATTCAACAATCTTAACATTTAAAAACTATTAATTCCTCACTTTACTATTCCAAATTACAAACCCTTTTTTAATTCCTTGAAATAGGTAAATTCCCTTGGGCATTCGTGTTAAAATCCAGGAGATATTCTAAATTTTAGCATTGTCATCCCAGTAAAACTTATATAGAAATCCCATAGTAATAGCCTTTGTAACCCCAGGCAATATTATTAAAGATGGCTGACTTTTTATCGAAATTAAGCTCGACGCGGCGTGGCTACCGAATTAGATCAGATCAGAGCATCAACAAATAACTTTTATCCAATCAAAATGTAAGTCACACCTCTGTGTC
This sequence comes from Dolomedes plantarius, assembly GCA_907164885.2. NCBI lineage: Eukaryota > Metazoa > Arthropoda > Arachnida > Araneae > Dolomedidae > Dolomedes > Dolomedes plantarius. Next base: position 208,055,207 of record OU015495.1, read on the forward strand.
ACGTGATGGAATGACTTTATAAAACTATCTGGTGTCTAAAATTAGACACACTCTGTAAGAATCGGTCTGTCATATAATCCCGGGCGGACGACTTGGAAAACTTAATAAAATGCTTTAGATTCAATTACGTATCTATTATTCCTGTGTCTGCGTTGGGAGTCTTTGCGGGAAAATGCTCGGTTTGTCATCATGTGTATCGGCGACGTAATCCACTCTGGCCTGTTATTTGTTCCTCCATGTCGCCGATGTTACAAAAGTCGGCAGTGTGGACCTCCCCTCGGATACAGACAGTGAGTTGAGCCGCCATCAATCCTTTTCAACGGAGAAAAAACTCCCCTATCTTACCATGTGACATTGATAACTTTACTGGAATACAATATTGGGCTGAGTGTGTCGCGTACAAATCCCGTGGATTCCCACGAAGTGAACTTTGATTGAATCTGAAATTTAAATTTTTGTGTCAAAAAGGAGTTTCATTTCCGGATTACATTAAGTCAAGATGATGTCGCTTACTTCGGAGTGACCACCAGTGTTAGTTTTGAATATTTTTCAGTCGTCGAATCATGTGTGAACTTCCGAAGTTTCGTGGCAGAGATTTCGTGAAAAAATATTTTCAGATTATGTGAAACGTCGATTTTCACTAATCGTTGACCTGGGGATAAAAATATCCCGAGAAATTCTGCGAAAACATGCTGTGTGCAGTGGAATAGTCTGTTGAATACAACGTGCGAAGTTTTGAATTTAATTGACTGGAAATTCACTTTTATGAGAGACTTTCATCTAGTGTCATCTCCAATTGGGATACTGAGTTCTAGGACTATTTCGAAATAAAAACTGTCACCTTGGGACTAGCTAAGCTAAGAACTTCACCAAGATAAATTCAGAACCGAGCTGCAGATGTTAAATATATGAAAAATGTGTATAATTAATTTGGAAATACTAATGGTGAAAATTAATAAGGATAATGGTAAAGAGTGTGAATAACCACTTCAATTGGTAAGCTAAAATTTACAAATTATTGTGAAAAATTTTAATAATAGATACTGATAAAAATTTATTATAAATGTGTTTCGGTGAAAGTATTTTCAAATTATTGATTTAATTAAGTACTGATGATAAAAAATAAATCGATAAAAAGTAAAACGAAAGTAGGAATCATTGGTTTAAAACGTGTATTTTGTTTTTGATTTTAAAATGTTTCATGTTGATTTGCATTTTGATAGAATTTTAAGAGTATATTTTTTCCTATTATAAGATATTTGAATTTAAAGAAATTTTTGAGACTTATATGTGATAAATTTATTATAAGTGTGTGTTTTTAGTGTAATTTTATAATATTTCCATGTTCTTTTTCTGATAATGAATATTTTAGTGTTTTAAGATAATTAATGATCCTTGGTTACGTTAAACTGAAATATTAAATGAGTTAAGTAATGTTATGAGTATGTAATTTTGCACGCAGTTCTGAATCGTCGCGGAGAAAAAGAAAAAATAATAACGTAAATCATTTCCGTTTTCGAGCGCGTTGTACATTTCGAAGGTCGCCTCCGCAATAAATTTGAATGCTCAGCATTAGTTTTGTAAACACGATCATGGAAAGAGCCAAACTTGTTTTGATTCATTTAACTTAGAATTTTTTGCGACTCTAAATTTAAACATATGATGCCTGTGGTTTTGATTTTGGAAAATATCTGCAGGGATAACATAATAAATTTCAGACATCAAGAAAATTTTATAATTTAAGTACTTTGACATATTACATTTGATGTTGAGACCTCGTAAATTGTTCTACGAATTGAAGTAAAGGAGATTTCCGGTGGTTTGAGTCGACAATCAAAAGGCGTTCTATGGATTTCATATAAACGGAACGTCTTTATAACATGACTTAGGGTGCCAAAAAACCACAATTGGAGAATTAAAAAACCATTGTATGTTATATTTGGTTCATCCGCCCCAGAAAATTCTCGAAATAGAAATAATGAAGAAAAATAAATAAATAGGAAAGATAATATTATAATGAAAAATATGTTTTAAGATATTAAATACAAATGATGAATATTTGGGAACTTTACAGCGAGGATTCATACCAAAATGTGATATAAGAAAAGAAAAATTAATTTTGGTTTATCGATTTCATGATTAACTTAATAAAACTGAGATGTCTATTGGTAAAAGATTATTATTTGTGATTATTATTTTGATTATTTGTATCAATTAATAGAATAATAGTTTGAAATTTGAACATTAACCTTAAATTATGGCAATTGATAGAGAATATTAAGGTATTATTATTATTATTATTATTATTATTGGTATTAGGAATATTTTATTAGTGTGTGTTTAATACTTTCATATGTTGTGTATTTTGAATTCTATTGAATATAAAATTGATAGACCAAACTTTCACACTAAACGAGATTCTGAAATTGTTCATGCTTGCAGATTGAGATATTATAATGCACCAGAGAACTTAAAACTACACCACGAATAATGACAAACATTAGATCCATTTTTCTTTCTTTTCTATGTGATGCTTAACATCATTATATTTTTTTTAAAAAAGACTCTTCCTCCTTATTAGTCAGAGAACAATATGGAGAAAGAAAACCCACTTGTTACACAAACATAAACACAACCCTCACTGCTTAGAGGTAGAATTAAAGAATTTGAGACTAAGAGTTGGGGAACACACATACAACAAGGTACCTTCAAAACAAGGAAATGGATCCACATAAACTTATAATAAATATACAAAAATGAATAGTAGATAAATAATTTGAAAATAAAGTGAAAAGTATTGAGAATAAATAAAGTTAGAATAAATATGAATAAGTATAATTAAAGAATATTGAATAGAATTTTGGAATGAATAAATATTGTCGAAATAAAATGAATATAAGAAATGATGAAATGAGAATAATAAGAAATATAAAAGATATTAAAAAGAGATTTTTGTTGATAATAAGTAATATTGAAATAAAGGAGATAATGGATATTAAGAAAAAAATAGTGAGATAAATAAAGATACGAAAACTAGATAATGAGTGATATGTTTTGTAATTTTTATGTACAATTGATATATTTGAAGTGTGATTTTATTAAATCTTGTGATTTTTATTGAAAGTGTGATTTTTATTATAAACTGTGATTTTTGTTATGTAACTAAAGGACTAATTTTCTTTATATGTAAACAAGTCGAGATAATGTGATATTTATGCATTCTACGTTTGTGAAGCAGAAATGACACAGCATTAAAAAGACTGTGATTTTTTTTTTAAATTGGTGTTTTTTCCTCAACATACGAATGACTGTGAAAGGACTAAAAGTGTTGCACAGATAAATCATTACAAGATAAGTAAATAAAAAATTTTTTTTTGGACTCACTCCATAGTAGTGAACGTTGAGGAAGAATTTTTGAATTTTTCATCCTGTTATCAAAGTCAACTTCATTTACTTAATTTTTGTTTGTTTTTGATATTTTTATTACTATGTTTTGTTATTTTGTATTATTCAAATCGAGATGATGGTAGATATTGTATTAAATGTATGTTTATAGTGAAAATTTTTGGTAGTTTACAAATTTTTGGTTATGTTAATTGATTTTTTTTTGAGATTTTGTTGTGTGGGGAGACGTCCCTATTCAACAGGTTTCAAATACATACTTATGTAGAATCTTCAATTTAATATTATGTGTCCTTCTTTTTAGTGATTTTATATATATTTTTCAGTAAATTTGATAATGTTGCTATGTCAGCTCATCACGTGATCTTTAAAAATGTTTTTCTTGCAATTTAACTTTAATTGAACTTGATACGTTAACTTATTCCAAATTTTTTAATGCCCATTCTTCTCACTCATCTGAGTGAGTCTGCCCTCCAATGCAGGCATTGTAGGTCAGCCTCTTCTCGGACGGGGGGGATATTCTATAATATTAAAAACTAGTAATTTCTTAATTCAACAATCTTAACATTTAAAAACTATTAATTCCTCACTTTACTATTCCAAATTACAAACCCTTTTTTAATTCCTTGAAATAGGTAAATTCCCTTGGGCATTCGTGTTAAAATCCAGGAGATATTCTAAATTTTAGCATTGTCATCCCAGTAAAACTTATATAGAAATCCCATAGTAATAGCCTTTGTAACCCCAGGCAATATTATTAAAGATGGCTGACTTTTTATCGAAATTAAGCTCGACGCGGCGTGGCTACCGAATTAGATCAGATCAGAGCATCAACAAATAACTTTTATCCAATCAAAATGTAAGTCACACCTCTGTGTCACGTGATGGAATGACTTTATAAAACTATCTGGTGTCTAAAATTAGACACACTCTGTAAGAATCGGTCTGTCATATAATCCCGGGCGGACGACTTGGAAAACTTAATAAAGATGTAATTAAATTAACGTTGTGGTGTTTTATGTGTCCGAGGGTGAAATGAAAAGCGGGAAAGGAAATTAAACATGTGATGCACGGCCGGGCGACAAGTCATCCATCTTTACCTAAAAAGAAATACCACTCGGGCCTTCCTTCGTCGGCCCGCGCCCGTGCTATTACATACATATATATATATATATATATATATATATATATAGGCTAGATTTGAGGCGGAACGCGTTGGAACGGCGTTCCGGTGCCTCTCTTTAGGTACATCTCTTTAACAATAATTTGGAATACCCCTCACACACCTCAGAAGGTTACCGTTCCGGCACCTCTATTTCTAGAAATCTAGCACTGTATATATATACAGCGGACGCTCGTTAATTCGAACTCGGTTAATTCGAACTAATCCAAAGGTCCCAAAAAACTTGTATTGGAGTTAATGTTAAAAATATCTCATTAATTCGAACTAAATTTTTATCACTTCGGTTAATTCGAACTAAAAATTTGACAAAAAAATATTCATTTTCCTCGTTTAATGAAGAAAATACACACTGTATTTATTATTTTGTGTGTCAAAATTTCTTTTCTGTGTAAAGAGGCACATGCCTGCATTCCTAGACTATTGCATGTCCGATAAACGTTAGTAGCTATTGTCCTTCTTATTAGTGCTAAACGGAAAAAGCAATTTTCCTTTATTTGGATCGATTTTCTTAGAATTTCAGAAAAACTAGTCTTTACTACAGATTCTAGGGAGCTGCGTCAGTTATAACTGCAGTGCAGACAAGTTAATGTGGTCTAGTTTTTCTTCCTCATTGTGTGATGTGAACGTGTAAAAATTCAGGATGTCTACACGTGGAAAGTACAAAACCCTAACTTTGGAGACAAAGGTAGAAATTTTAAAGAAAGTAGAGAATGGCGAATGTAAAACAAAGTTAGCAGCTGACTATGGAATTTTAAAAATGCCTTGTCAACTAATTTGAAAAACAAGGAGTCAATTTTAGATTCATTGGGAAAAATCAAAATTTGCTAGAGGAAGGAAACGCTTGGGAAATGCGTCCCAAGAAGTTCTAGAAAAAGCTCTACTGCTATGGTTCCAGGATGTTAAATCTCGAAATTTTCCGATAAATGGACCCCTAGTGCTGACGAAGGCTGATGAATTGGCAAGTCGAATGGGTATTGAAGATTTTAAATGCATTGATGGATGGCTTTCTCGATTTAAGTCAAGGCACAATATTTCTTATCAAACTGTATGTGGCCAAAGCTCTGATGTAAACGAAGACGTATGTACTAATTTCGGTAGGAAACTGCCAGGGGTTTTCTATACTTACCTGCCGAAAGATATTTTTAATGCGGCCATAATGGACAAAGCCTTAATGGAATCTATTAAAACTCTGAAAGCATTTATTCAGATGGAACCTTCCTCTGAAAATGAATTGAAATGTTTACTTCAAATCGAGAAGCTGGCTGAACAATGTAGGCATCATAAACAGAACCAAACATCCATTTTACAGTTTTTCCCCAAAGTGTAATTCATATTTTTAGTAAAAGTTTACTTTATACTGCATATCTTCTGCTTCATTTTATGATTAAGGTAAGTCTGTATTGCTTTTTAATATGTTTAACTTTAGATAACATAGTATAATATATTTTCTGGGGTTATACATACTAGATTTTCTTCTTCAGTGATACACATTTAAAGTTTTATATTTTCTCTTAACATCGGATAATTCGAACTTCGGATAATTCGAACTTTTTTCTGAGAACCTTTGAGTTCGAATTAACGAGCGTCCACTGTATATATGTAATGATCCCGTTGGGGTCGTTAGAGTGTGATCGTATAAGTACCTTTACGTCGCGTTGCGACCAATTCTATATCAGCAACTCAACTAAGAAAAGAAGTACAACTCTCAAAAAGACACTCTAGTTATACATATTTACAATTTATTTACACATATATTTAAGGGGCTGGGGGTGCCTTGAGGGGATGATAGATCTGTACTGTTTGTCCGGCATCCTCCTGCCCCGCAGCAATGGAAAATGCCACCGAACTTGGGAAATTAACCCTCTACTGCTTATTCAGTCTCTTGCTACGTAGTGACTGGTCTTCACGTGTATCATGGACGATGGACCTTAATGGTCTGGGGGTCCGAGGTGTCAAACTCAAATGTTACACATATATTTACACACAGTCGGTCGTACAGGTACATTTCTTTGCAAAACATACCCATGCAAAACAAACCCAGTAGTGTGTTTTTCCTTTGCTATCCCAGAGGCACACGATGCAAGGATATTTTGCATAGCCACTTTGCTGTCCAAGGAGAAATTTACCGTTTACAAGTCCGCACAAATCACCCATTGATGTTCATGATACTTTAGTTTCTCCAAGGCCAAAGCTATTGTGTCATCTTCTTTCATTTTCGTTGAGTGAGCAATTAGTAATGAACTATAATTGTTCCCATTGTGTAAAAGGACATCTGTATATGTATAAAACGCTTAGGTATGCGGCACAAAAATCGACGATATTCTACACTCCGAATGGCAACGGCTGCAACTACCGGATGTAAACATTAGTGGCCGTCCGCAATTTAAAACACCGTGTGTGTAGTGGCGCCATTTGTTACATTCGCTGATCTTTTAACAAAATATGTTTAGACCTATCAATTCTAGAGTTTAGTCATGGACAGTTGTATGTAGTTTTATCTATAGTCCGTTCTTTTGATTCTGTCACTGTAGTATCTCCTACGTTTGGAATACTCAACTGTGTATATCAAGAAGTTTTATGAATATCGTAGTTGCAATCCAATTTTAGTACTTGCTGAATTTTTACTCCATTTTATAAGTGAAGAAATTTTCCCAACAATTTATTATTTGATATCATTAAATGGTGATATCAGAATTGTGAGCAATAGTACATATAGAGAGTGATGTAATCCATATTATATTTTAGTACTTGCGGAATTTTTACTCCATTTTGTAAGTGAAAAAACATTTCCCACAACAATTTCTTATTTGATGTAATGATAAAGTGTAGCTATCTTAATTTTAAAAAATTGTACTTACAAAGAGGGATGTCATTTTTCAAATCACTGGTGTTGGGTTTCTGAGTCTTATCTTTAACTCTGTTCTGAAGTATTGGAAATTCACATTTTTCAATCACGATGTTTTAGAATCAGCCTTATAGAGAACTTAGCAATGATTATCAATTTTTTGGCTGAGCTCCCACTACCCCTTAACAACGTATATTATACCTGACTACCTGAAAACCCGCACTTCGCTACGGAGTACATCCAAATTAAATACAACGGTCAATGTATGCAATTGATGTAATATATATATATATATATATATATATATATATATATATATATATATATATATATATATATATATATATATAATATATATATACATATATATATATATATATATATATATATATATATATATATATATATATATATATATATATATATATATATATATATATATAATATATATATATAAATCGGAAGGGATGTTTATTTTTTTTGGATAATATCCAATCGTCTGCTGTATTAGAAAGAAAAAAAATATTTTTTTGTCTATTTAGTTGTTATGCACGTGACGATAAATTTATTTAAAGTGCCAGAAAAGAAATCACGTGATCGGCATTTAATAAATTAAATTCCAATATTTTTCTTTAAAAATTCACCAAAAATCAGAAAATCGAGTTAAAGGTTTGAAAATGATTTCATTTTGAAGGAATTTTTATGATCTTTCTCGGGATATAAATTTTAAAACGCTCTGATTATTATTTTAAATGCAAACTTAAAAAAAGTTACAAAAACAGCTTAAAAATTTAATTTTAAAAAATCTAAGAAGAATTTTTCAAAAATCTTTTTAGTGCACCCCTACACCATAAGAAGAATGGCCATGCAAAATTTCAGCCCTTTAGGTCCAGCGGTTTGGTCTGTGCGTTGTATGTCAGTCAGTCAGTTACGGAACTGTTTTATATATATAGATGACAGGTAATGGTAACTTTCCTTACATATGTTACTTTCAGTTGAGTTGTTTTGCAAAAGGAAATATAAAACTAAAAGCGGCCATGCTGGTCGCGCAGCGGCTAGTATTTAAAACTTCGCTTTAAGCTGTCAATAAATAGGCACCAATCATCTGGAAAATATTCAGGAAGACCCGTTTTTATAATATTCAGGAAGTATAATATTCAGGAAAATATTCAGGAAGTCCAGTTTTCCAGGAGGACAAATCACTCCTACTTGAATACATTGAATAGAAAAAAAAACATTGATAGATAAGTGGATGTACAGTAAAACCTCGTTCATCCGGCTCTCGTTGATCCGGATCTCCAGATAATCCGGATCAGATTTGTAGACATTAATTTTATTTAATGTTCACATTAGATAATAATTTTTAACCATGATAGCAATAACGAACTAGATATACGCCAACCATCCACTTTTTTGTTTGATTCAATGTACAGTTCCTGCATATATTTTACAATGAATTATGGTAATAAAATACTTTTTGAACAGTTTAAGGGGTCAGTTACCTTTGAAAAGCTAAGAGACTCGACAAAGTTATCCCTATTTTAAATTACCAGTAGTTACGAAATACTTTTATTCAGGAATTTATAAATTTTACTGTGAGTTAAAAACACTTTCTTTATAAATATGGCTTTTAATTATTTCTAGCTTGAAGATAATTTTTTTAAATTTCAGCCATTGTTTTTTTTCAGTGTTAGCGTAGACTTGCGTCCGAATATTAATAAATAAATAAATAAATATATATATATATATATATATAATTTTTAAATTTTAAAATTAAGTTGTATAATATATCCTTGAAATGACGAATTTTGAAATCAAAATTCTTAGTTCTTCATAGAAAAAAAAAAAAAAAAAATTTAAATTTCAGAAATTTTTTTGATAAATTTTACTGTAATTCAAATTTTTATGGTAGTAATGACATAATTGTTCGTCATTTTCATGATACATGATTATATTGCCCGTGTATAAAATTTCATGGTATTATAGCCAACTGTCCTGGTGATATCATACGCGCAAGGACATAACAATGATAAAACAATGGGTAAAATTTTAAACAATTTTAAAAATTTCTTTTCAAGCTAAAAAAAATTGAGAGCTATATTTATAAAGAAGAAAGAGTGTTTACCGCACAGTAAAATTTTCATAATTCTGAATAAATTATTTTAGTAACTACTGAGGATTGAAAATAGGAATATCTTTGTCGAGCATCTTGGTCTTTAAAAGGTACCTGACCCCTTAAGGAAGCTCTACTAGACTTACCAATTCTTTTTAAAACATGATGCGAAAAGTTATTTTTATATTTTTTAATCTCTTGTAAACAATACTATGTAATTTTGTTACAAAACAAAGTAAGTCTTCTTAGTTAAGGGTTTTGTACTACTTATTACCCATATTACCCAGATTATCCGAATTTTCGATTGTCCGGATTGAATGTGGTCCCAGTTAGTCCGTATAAACGAGGTTTTACATTATCTAAAAAAGTTGAGCTGATAGAAAAAAAACTGATTTCATATTTAGATTCAGCGCCCCAAATATAGCAAAAATCAGTTCTAAGATCCTAGGCACCAAAAAAAATTTTTTTTTTAGCCCTGTGTTATATTTCTTATAATAAGCTAACCAATTAAATATCGATAATGCGTTCAAGTAAATAAAAATGTTATTCTACTCCAGTGGATAGTTTGATTGAACTTGATAACCGCTCAAGCCAATGACTGCAACTCAAGGCATCTCCCGCTAGTTCCGAATTTGTTCCAACTGAGTCGGCAGGATAGACACCATAGAATCCCATAAAACTTTCCTGTCAAGTGCTGTGTCCTCCCGTGCCGCGATACAATTTGGGAAATTTTCGCTGTCCCGTCAAGAACCAGAACTAAGATAAGAATATAATAATTCTAGAATTTAATAATTATAGAATTATTTTATTTCTTTTCTGCAAAACTCAGAAGCGAAGCGATTGTTGGCTTGAGCGATTTTTCCTCCGAGGACACATGGACAAGCAAGCAGAGGCGCTTAAATTTCGAAAGAGTGACATATATTTTAAAAAAAGAACCAGTGAGTGTGTGTGTGAATTATTCATCATCGTCAGTAGCATTGTGTGCTGTGTATAAAGAAAATGTGCAAGTTAAATCGACGACAGAAGTTGAATTTAATGTTAAATTTTTGTTTATTCATCATTAATAAAATGAAAATCAGTAAACCGAAAGAAGAAATTTAATTATTTAATTTTAATTTTTGTTTTTAAAGGTAGGTTATTAAGAAAATTGAAGTGATTTAATTTTTAAATCTAGACTTTTCTGATTATATTTTGCATATTATTTAAAAGTATTGTTTACCAATTTTTTAAATTATTTTAAAAAAATTGTGTAATATAATATTGGCATTGAGTTTGCATATAAACCAGTACCTTTGAACGTAAATAATAATGAACTGATATTTTTTCACCTATACCCTAAACCAAAGGGGAATCAATGTGTAAACCCATGTATAGAAAGTGTAAACAAATGTGTAAGAAATATCAAACAATATGGAATCCAAAATGTATATCCAAATAATATCCAAACTGAACTGGTTCGTATTCTTTTGTCCTCTGAAACCAATTATAATAAATTTCAGATTCTAAATAAGAGAGAATGATGAACTTAAATTATTGTTGCATAATTACTCTCATATATTCTCTAAAGACAAGAGAGATATAGGTTTAATTAGGATAGAACACCAGCGTATTAAACTAAAGTCTAAGCTTTCTGTGATCTTACGACCTTATCAGGCTTCTCATATAGAAGAAGTGATTAGAACCCAAATCAATATATCGGCAAATCTACTGAAACTGTCCATACATCAAACTTAAGTTATTGCATACATATATAATTAAATAAATAAATAAATGCATATATATATATATATATATATATATATATATATATATATATATATGTGTGTGTGTGTTTGTTTGTATGCGCGTGTATGTATATCTACACTTTTGCTCCTTATATTCTACATGTCGATTACAGTTGTAAATTTCAAGTTTAATCCATTCACCATGATGTATGCATAATAATGGGCTGTAAATTTATTAACCTCAATTGGAGAAGTTTCTAAAAAGGAACATGATTTGAATATTCCTAAAATGCTATTCTTACTGTAATTATTTATCAATTTTGTTTATCACAGATGTATTGATTCAGTTGAAAAAAAATGTTTAATCAAAATCAGTATTAAAAAAGAAAATTTATAATTAAAAACCAGCATACACCCGCCCTTTAAATTTTCATTCCTTTTTAAAAAAAATCTTCGTATAAATTAGACTTACAAAACATTTTTCTTCCCTTAAGAACTTAACAAGACAAAGTACTGCAGTCTTTCTGTTTAATTTTGTTGTAATCATAGGTTTAGAAGACTAAAACTGACTTTCCCAACAGCATGATAGACAGAGAGAGGAAAGAAGGCGCAAATTACATGCAATTTGTTTGGAAGTTTTTCTCCCTGAAATAAAGTAGTTGTGACACTTGTCTTAAATCGTAAAATATTTATGGCAAAATTAAAGTGAGTGCTAATTTTGAGTTTAAATTTAAAAGCATTTTTCATTCTTGAGCATAAATTGTGTATTCCGGATACTTCATTGACACTTTGCGAATGAGATTTTTTTTAGCGTCTTTATTCTGGGTTTTAAGTAAAGTAATCTAAAAAAATTAACGAGAGGATATAATTTCGTTGATATCCTTGGAAGCATATGAACGTAAAATTAATTTTGTCATATTAATTGCTTAAAAACTGTAACAATTTCGTGCATTTCAGTACATATTTAGATAAAATGATATAAAGTACAAACCGTGATTTGTTAAGTAAGCTGAACTATCGAAAGGACTTTGATAATTATTTCCTTATCGTTATTTCGCCAAATTTTGCGTCTGGAACGGCTTTTATCATAAGAATTATGTACAGTGGACGCTCGTTAATTCGAACTCAAAGGTTCTCAGAAAAAAGTTCGAATTATCCGAAGTTCGAATTATCCGATGTTAAGGGAAAATAAATAACTTTAAATGTGTATCACTGAAGAAGAAAACTCTCCTAGTATGTATAACCCCAGAAAATATATTATACTATGTTATCTAAAGTTAAACATATTAAAAAGCAATACAGACTTACCTTAATCATTATATGAAGCAGAAGATATGTAGTATAAAGTAAACTTTTATTAAAAATATGAATTACACTTTGGGGAAAAACTGTAAAATGGATGTTTGGTTCTGTTTATGATGCCTACATTGTTCAGCCATCTTCTCGATTTGAAGTGAACATTTCAATTCATTTTCAGAGGAAGGTTCCATCTGAATAAATGCTTTCAGAGTTTTAATAGAGTCCATTATGGCTTTGTCCATTATGGCCGCATTAAAAATATCTTTCGGCAGGTAAGTAGAGAAAAGCCCTGGCAGTTTCCTACCGAAATTAGTGCATACGTCTTCGTTTACATCAGAGCTTTGGCCACATACAGTTTGATAAGAAATATTTTGCCTTGACTTAAATCGAGAAAGCCATCGATCACTGCATTTAAAATCTTCAATACCCATTCTACTTGCCAATTCATCAGCCTTCGTCAGCACTAGGGAGTCCATTTATCGGAAAATTTCGAGATCTAACATCGTGGAACCATAGCAGTAGAGCTTTATCTAGAACTTCTTGGGACGCATTTCCCGTGCGTTTCCTTCCTCTAGCAAATTTTTCATTTTTCCCATGAATCTAAAATTGACTCCTTGTTTTTCAAATTAGTTGACAATGCATTTTTTTAATTCCATAGTTAGCTGCTAACTTTGTTTTACATTCGCCATTGTCTACTTTCTTTAAAATTTCTACCTTTGTCTCCAAAGTTAGGGTTTTGTACTTTCCACGTGTAGACATCCTGAATTTTTACACGTTCACACCACACAATGAGGAAGAAAAACAAGCCACATTAACTTGTCTGTACTGCAGTTATAACTGACGCAGCTCCCTAGAATCTGTAGTACACTATTAGAAGACTAGTTTTTCTGAAATTCTCAGAAAATCGATCCAAATATAGGAAAATTGCCTTTTCCGTTTAGCACTAATAAGAAGGACAATAGCTACTAACGTTTAGCGGACATGCAATAGTCGAATTAACCGAAAGTTCGAATTAACCGAGTTCGAATTAACGAGCGTCCACTGTATATGCTCAAGTATAAAATACGTTTTACAGGGAAGCATGTTGCAGATCAGTTTCGTAATTTTTTCCACGGATTTGTTTTTATAAATTGAAGGCGTTATTTGAATAGTGGTCCAACTGCATTCTTGTTTATTGTGAGATACAGAGCATTAACGTCTAATGAGTACTGAGAAATGACTGCCGAAATCCGATTTGTAATTCTCTCTGTTAGCAGCAGAAATAAGCTGGACTTGTACTAGTTTAAAAATAAGATAGAAATGACTTGTAAGAACATGAAAGTGAGGCTAACTGCATTATTTAAAAAGTGGAGTTGGACCACTATTCAAATAAGGCTTTCAATTACGGTTACTCGAATAGCATGGTATAAACATAATTTACAGCATGCAGATAGGCAATTTTATAACGTTTCGATTTATTGGTCCTAAGTTTTACGATTATGCCGTTCATATAATATAGTGGTTAGCGTTCTGAGCTGCCACACGGTGGGCTTGGGCTCAAATCCTGAATAAGGTTTGCCCGTTTCTGAGTCGTCTCCCTCATACGGAGCAAAGATGGTTCACCTAAATGGTTCTCCCATAATAAAGTAGTTAGCAAAACTTCGTGGGTTTTCGTGGGACAATGTAACGAATTGCCTACCCTCAAAGACAAGTGCCTGCATCATTGAGAAAATAATTAAAAGCGTAGATTGTTTATAAACGTAACTCTGCTTTTTCTAGGAAAAATTCATTTCTGATCGATTTATATTTTTCCCAGCAACGGCATTGATATTCATGAGTTTAGCTAGAAGCCTTCAGGTGACTGTTTATAAGGACATTTGTAAAAAATATAAGCGAAGAAAAAGTATCTCTCATATAAAGTAATAAATACACTATGTCCTTAACAGCAAGTTTATCCCCATCTTGGCAGATGCAATTTATGGCTACAGGTCTTCATGGATCTTCATGGGCCAGTGTCAGAGGGAGAAAAAGTACCTACCGTCAGAAGACACGTACCTACAGCACTGAAAAAAAAATTGCGACCATTTTAAAACACATATTTAAGTGTTAAAATGTATACATATCCCACTGAACATTAGTGTTAAGAATAAAATATTCATATGAAAGGATCTTTCTGTAAACGCATATATATATATATATATATATATATATATATATATATATATATATATATATATATATATATATATATATATATGTATGTATATATATATATATATATATATATATATATATATATGTATATATATATATATATATTATATATATATATATATATATATATATGTGTGTGTGTGTGTGTGTGTGTGTGTGTGTGTGTGTGTGTGTGTGCGTGTGTGTAATAATTTAAATATTAGGCACTCTATTCTAGCATTTAAATTCCCTTTCCTAAATCCAATAAGCAGTAATCTCAATTTATCGCTTAAAAACCCATAGCAACAGAACTTTCCATAAAGTGCATGCCTTGCATATCTACACGTGTATACGTCTGGAGTTAATAGTGGGTTAGCATCGCCATCCCCAATATTTTGCTGACTCTTCAAAAAAAAAAAAAAAAAGCCACATGTACCTCGCTTCTCGCGCGTAATTTTGAAAGGTGATATTCTCTTGGCGTCCGAGCATCTTACATGGACGAATGTCTTTTTCTGCCACTGTAATAAAACGATTCGGCCAGACGGCATATAACTTTTACTCCTTTCAGTCTGAGTCTAGCTCCAGCCATGTAAATATGAGCTAGTTTTCCTTTTCAGGTTGCATTTTAAGAACGAGATGTGATGGATATATTACATATATATATATATATATATATATATATATATATTTGTGTGTGTGTGTGTGATAATATTACTAACAACCTATAATCACCCATTCTGACCTTTATCTCTGTTCTGGTAACCCCTATTTCTATTCTTTGGCGAAATACCTCGCCTTTCCACACACTAACTTCTTCCGCCAATTCTGGCAACCTCTCTGAGCTAATGGTGTTTTTGCGCTCTTGTGACAGACGCTGGACTGACTCGAAGCGAATAAGATGTGTTGCTTTACACGTTAATAAATTCGTTTGTTCCTGAAGCTGACTTTATTATATTCCGGCCACGATGCAATCTACTATTTCATGAGATGTCCATTGAGAACATTTCACATATATAACAAAGAAGTCTAAATTAATTAAGCACTTTCTATACAACACCAGTATTCCACAATCTTTCCGCGCTCGGATGACACAGGATCGCGTGCGAGTCCGAAACTAGATCGCAGGGCAACCAATAATTGCAGGAGATTTTGATTACTAGACAAGATTTCTATAAAGTTATAAATAGGCGTGCAGCAAAGTAGAGGTGGAATTTCGTTAATTGTCGCTGTCCAAGTAATATGTAAAATTTTGGGAATAAAAGTCTTTGTCCTAAGAGTGGTGCAAGCTTCGGGTGTTGGAGGGCTGGAAGGGGCAATTAACAGTATACAGAGGCTGTTCACACATTTTTTAGACGATTTTGGTAAGCGGTAATAAAAAATAATTTGCTGCAAAAGAAATAATTGCAATTGTACTATGTTTTTAAAAGGCAAAATTATCGTCTGCGGCTTGAAAGTTTTGTTTTTATTAAAAATGGCGTTTTTAATAAAGCAGTGGTTCGAAGGCTACATTTATGCTCTTTCCGAAGAGAAATATGCATACTCCGTTATCCAAAAACGATGTGAGAGTCATGGTTTTGTGATATCTAAAGCGTCGATAGGTAATATCGTCAACAAGAAAGGAAAAAAACGTCAAATTGGAGCCTCAAGTGGGACAAAAATTCCAAACGAGTATCCAAGGAAAAAACAGACATCTTCGACTATTGCAAAGGTACGTTGTTTAATGTTAAAAGAAAATCCCCCTAGTAAAAGGACAGTTGCAAAATCATTAAAATGTTCGGTGTCCACTGTAAACAAAATGATTAACGTTGATTTAAATCTTAAGAAAGCGAAAAAACGCAATGTGCATCGTCTTCTTCCAAATCATATCGCTGAACGCAGGACACGCTGCAGAATTCTATATGAGAAACACTTATCCAAAGAAAAATGGAAAACAATTGTCACAATAGATGAATCATGGATGTATTTAAATGATTGCAACCAAAAAAAGAGCCATTTATTATCATAAAAGGGGAGAAAAAAAATTAAGTACATGGTTCAAAGAATCGAAAGAAAGTTTTTCTAAGGGATTCATGATTGTTGCTGGTTTTTCTTATAATGGCAAGTTAAAAATAAAGAGAGTGGAAAAAAAATATCAAGATTAACTCCAAATACTATCAGGAACATATTTTATCGCCAATTTTTCTGAATGAAATACCATCGCTTTACCCACAGAGTCATCAATCCGTGAGACTCCATTATATCCAACGATATAATGGACTTATTATATCCAACGATACAAAAGTTGCATTATTATATTAAACGGTAATTTTGTAATGAATTTTTATAATCAGGGCAAGACTTTTGGTTCACTCTGTAGTTTCATCGTTTCAAAAGACCACGAATTTAAACATTTATTTTTTAAACTAGGAGCAAAGAAATATTTAGCTCATAATATTTTTGTTAAAATTCTAAAAAAAAATCCTTTATTTCTTCCGTTTTTTGACGTTTTAAGTTCTACAGTGGTTTAATTGGCCGCAGATTAATTAAAATAATTTGGTCTACTTGATGAATCAATTACGTTATTGCGTTGTGTTAACATACAGGAAACGACATATCTGATTGAATATAATACGAGGGATTTATTTAACATTTTAACATAGTTATACATGAATATACACTTGCATATAATTACACATTGGTTTCACAGGTAGATACGTTTATATGCCTATTTTTTTACAAATTATCAGTAAGTATTTCCCTCTTGATTACACCAAGCATACAAAATTAATGAGCTTTACGACGGTTATTATTACGTAACACTTTTTTTTATGTTTAATCCACCATACTCCTTTGATTAATGGATTTGCAATAAGGCAACGCACATAAGAGAAATGACAACCAATACGGGGTTACCGTTAGATGATCTAGCTAGGATATCTGAGCATACTCGAAGGTTCTGTCTGGCTTTGAGAATCACCGGCGGTTATCTTTCACTGCGCCCGCATTCACCTGCACTGCGCAGTATTCTGCGGAGGAAACCAGTGATTTATGGGCGGAGCTCTCTGCAACGATCCTGCGATCGGGCGGTTTTGCACAGAGCATCAAAGGACCTGGGGAGCATGGGGGGTCACGCTCCTGGAGCGTGACTAATCGACCCCAAAATGGTGTTAAGAGAGGTCGGGGGTACTTATCTGTATGAATTTGGAAGCGCTATTTGAGGTCCAGTCACCACATTCGTCTCACTTTAACATCGATAAGGGAGGAGGTAGATAGATAGTCCCTTGGGAACACTTACTGACGGCGACAGCACTTGCTGTGTACTCTCGGGGTGGGGGAGGGGGTCGATTACTGGTTTCTTTGAAGTCTACAAACACCACGCTTCATCGATTCCGTTTCCAGGAATTCTGGAGTCAGTTAGCGGTAGTATGGCTTTTCCTTCTTCGTGGTCAGGGATAGGTTCCCTCCGGCAGTGGTTTCCAGCGTACTTCACTACGGGTTCTTTCAGTGAAAAGGTCGCCCCTGTGGTGGTGATCCACTCTTAAAGCGAGTTATCGACTTCCTCTCTTAATTCAGGAGTCGAGGCTTTGCGCGACTCACTATGCATGGGCTATGACGTTCGTCTAATCTAGGATACTTCTCTCTCGACGTATATCTCTACCTAAATTTCTCCTATGGGATACTTTGCCTCCGCCCTGTACCAGTCCCTTCATACCTTCATCTCTCGTCTATTGATTTATTCATTCCACTTCTCGAACGTTCTCATCCCGCCTACGTCCTAGGGCATGTCTTTTTGCTCGTTAAACTCAGCCTATTCTTCTTTTTTCTTATTATCTGGCGGCTTCTCTTGTCGGCTTAAATCACATATCCCATTTAATCACTCCATTCAAACTTGGCTGGATGCTTACTTTAATTTTTCTTACTAACTTCGCTTCACAGTACCTTTTGTCCGCGACCCCCTTGCTACTCCACCACCGTCTCGTTCAACTACTCTTCTTTTATTCGCTTCGGGCTGGTTGCTCAGATGTTTCTTTTGTTCATCACCGCTTTGGACCATTTTAACGGCGTATATTGCCCTTCTTAAAATATATATTCGTCGTTCCGCACCTGGCATTTATTTATTATATTCTCTTATTTTGTTTCTTCGTTTCATTGCTTTTGACCGTGCCCCGTTTGTACCTCTTTTCCACGCGCCTGGCATTCGTTTCGAAGGTCTATCTTCTTTTATTTGCCTGCCTTTTCATTGCTGGTCTAACACATTGCGCCCTGTGTTCGTCACGCGTGCGTTCACCTATTCCTCGTCTCTTTTATGTCACTTAATTCCTCTTGACAAGTACGAAAAAATCCTTGTTCTGCTTAAAAATTCCTAACATATTTTCTGTGACGTACACTCTCAGCGTCCCAGCCCTATCGCAACATCGGAGCAATTTTACAGCTAGTAAAGAAAATGGATGCTAAAATATCTCGTTCATTTTTAATTTTACGTAGGCTTTTGTGTTTGCTATTAAGTTTTCTTTTACAGTAAACTAGGGGCTTGGCCCCTAGGCTCCCTCCTCTCTTAGGGCTAATAGCGAGATACATAGGGGTGATT